>CATKWJ010000288.1:0-27010 GCA_949825065.1 Odontocerum albicorne | reverse complement strand
CAATAAACAACAAATAAATTAATATGTCGAATCAAAGACAGTAACCCTTTATACAATACATAGTAAGTCCGTTGGGTATTCTAACCTTAGATTTAGAATATATATATATAGTTTACTACCAATGTATTCGTTCTATTCAAATCAATTATGATTTACATAAATATTAAGTAGAGAAAAACAAAAAAAGTGGTAATAAATATCACTAAAAAATTACCTCACGTAATCTCATTCACTGGTAACTTTTTTGTGTGCAGAAATATGAAATGTTAAAACATGTAATCATTTGCTTTATAATGTTCCAATGTTGAATAAAATTAAAATTTAAGGAAATATCATGTATTCGGGTCACAGTTTTTCGTATCAATAGTTATAAGCCACAACGTCGTTTTGACATTAGCCGCCCTTTTTATTGCCATTCGCCGCCGTTAAGGGTACTAAGCCCCTAATAATGCTTAGAACGGCAATATAAAAAAATGTGCATGCCTGAAAAATGTCTAAAAATTTTATATAGCTTACTTCGAAATTGCTGCATATTTATTTTCAGATTATCTACAAACGCTTTCACGATACAAGCATTTAGCATTTTGCAACGAGCATTGGTAACAAGCAATATAAATTTACACAAAAAAGAAATTTGACAAAGGGTTCAAAAATCTTTACAAAAACAAATTTCATTCAAAACAACTTTGTTGATATTGTAAGTCTCGTTTACCCAATAGTTGATAGCTTTATTCATGACATTAAAAACTCTACTGTTCCGACAATTCATTCTTGAAGTCTTCCAATCAAGAATAAAAGGATTTATCATTTAAACGCTTCTATTACATCAAAACGTTCGGGCGCTACTGTAGCTGCCAGACGTGATTTGTCATTCTCTGTTTGAACTTATAAAGTAAATTGTGATTTTTGGCTATACCTGAAACTGTGCAAAATATTCCATTATATTTCTAGTCTTGATTGCTTTTGGTCGATAACAGTGTGTTTTTTTCTTTATTTTAACGAGTTTATTTTTCTATTGCGACGTATATATCAATATTGCTTAGTATTTAATAAATCGACGATTTTTTTAGTTTTGGTTAACGTTCGTCTCGAGAAAGATTTTGATCATTATGTTCCACCAAGATATGTGTGAAGTGTGCAGATTTAGAAAGTCCTGGAAGACAACGCTTTAAGGAGTTTTTATCAAAATTTATGAACATGTACATATGAATAATATACACACTAATGACCGCATCCACGCCCTACGATTTTTTTTCTTGTAATAGTTTTAATATGTCAATAATTGTGGGTTCAAATCCTGAGTTAGGAGAGCCTATGATGAGTGTCGACGCTCTAAACGGTGCTGTATAAACTGACATTTAATTACTATTACTATCGTTGAGCTTGTTTAAGTTCGGAGTAATTGAACACTTGATTCACCATCGAAACATTTAAGTGTTTCTTTCCTAGAGACTGATGTTGATGTTCTTTGCAAATTTAACCACATATTTAATAGTAACGACTTCCGCGGCCTAGTTGGTCAGATAATTGACTTTCACTTAGCATTTCGGGTCTAGTAGATAAAATATTGTAGTTTGTCTGGTAGCAATACTTACAATATTTGGTCGAGTATTGATGCCGACGACAGTGTTGACTCTCGGTCACGCTTTTCAATATGTTTGAGTCATCAATTTGAATATGTGATTAAATGAATCTGATCGTTTGCTTTATAGGTGGACTGATTTTATCAGCTGTTTATTTAACTGTTGCAATCTGAATTGTATAGTATCCTGAAAGTTTTTGCAGCCATGTATTATTTTAATTTTTATCAATAAATGATTTTGTTACTCCACTTATCACATTAATTCACGCTTTACGTGTTTCTACCCTATAAATGAGACTTCAGGCGGAATAAGAGTAGATACATGTGTATCGGCTATGTAATTAGTGGATTAACAAATTAATTAAATGTTCTAATCAGGAGTTTCACAAAGTTGAAAGCCAATACCTTAATTTTTTTAAATGTTTTCTGTATATGATGGCTTACAATGACAAATATAAAAGTATGAGTATTATTTTATATTTTGAGTAGAATTTTGATTTTGAGCTGAATTTACAAGTTTACATTTTGTAAATATTTTTTTTTCCAAAAAGTTTATTTATTTAAAATGATTTATGTTAACTTTTTCTTGAAATTATTGACTATTTTTCTCTCTGACTTATCTTTGCTTTTTTGGGTAATTTCATCGATATTATTTCCGATTTTCCCAATATTTCCTGATAACTTTCCATTTTTTTCCCATACCCACTTTATTTAAAAGTAATCATACCTCATTTTTCGTGTTTTAACATTTTCTCTTAGTTTACCGATTTATATGAATTTATATTTGTAATCTTCTCATTTTGTTCTCATAAAAACATAGAAATAATAAAAAAATAAAAGAATTTGAAGTGTGAATAATTTAATACTATAATTAAATATAAGGAATATTGAGGACGTTATATTTAAATTTTTTTACACGATTTGTTTTGTAATCATCGCTTTTTCCACCTTTCTTTTCTTTTTGGTTATTTTGTATAGTTAAAATGATATTATGTTTATTACATGCTATGTTAAAATATGTAAAAAAATATGTTTTTTAATTTTCTTTAAAAAGTTATTTTGTAAGCAAAATATGTAAATCAAGTGAATTTAGGTGAATTTCAGTATTATTAGAACATTTTTTTGCCATTTAAATAATTCATTTATCATTAAATTGAGGTTTCTCGGTTTATGATTTGTAAAAAGTTCGTTTAAAAGATCAGATAATTTATATTTAAAAAAAAGAGGCTGTTCTTCACATTAACTTCAAGTTGATTTTGTTGGGAAAAGACTTTAAAACTTTTCAATAATGATCAATTATTAACGAGCAGGGGTTCTAAATATAAATAAGGTCATCAAACCCGTACAGTACCACTTGTCCTTGAAGTAATTCATTAAGTCGTAAAGTACCTTTCAAGAAATCCGGATTTGCGGAAGCATTACCGAAAAACAAGCCCTCTCTTCTCTTCAGCTCCATTAATCAAGCCTTTGAGCTTAGAACCATTTTAGTAAGCACGGAACTCGCGGTTTGTCATCATACGTATTAGCTATATTACGTCACACGTGAAAATTCAACGACAATCGCAAATGTTTGTTACGAAACGATTATTTTATCAGACCGTGACAATTTTTTTCTGGTATCATCGGGAATTGAGCTCAAAAAACCTCAGGTGGAAGTTAAGTATCTTAGCATCTAAGCCATGGAGGTTCTGAGATTACACAAACTTTTCGAGGAATAAAATATCGTTTGAATTTTTATTCACATATCTTTTTTCAAACGCTTTCTTTTATAATATTTCATAACATATAATAGAGATAATAGGGAGTATATTTTAAGATACTATATTTCCATTTGATTATAACCATTGTCTTGCAAATCGCTAACTATTTCATCTCAGTTTAAACGACTTTGCCTGCTTCGCACACATTGATGTGAGAGAATGACGCCTTTTGAATAACAACTATTTTTAAAAAGTTGTTTTACAATATTTAATCTCACGTATACATGCGTGTCATTACTCCATAACACTTTAAGGAGGGCAAAGAATATAACTAATCTTCACACCTTCCCATCTATACAAACCGCCTTTCCCTCATCCACACTTAAAACATCTTGCCACACTTGTTCACCTGTTTCTCATACTTCTTAATTTTCAGTAAAATCAATTCAAACTTTATCCTTTCATTATACATGTGGTCTGCTTCATCCTTGCATATAAATTATTCCAAACATATACACATATATTTGCTTTTCAAGTCTTTCAGAACTCATTTTCTGGATCTTAATTATAAAACTATGTTTTATTTAATGGCGCATTATGATAATATTCGTAAATCATACGTGTTACTGCCACATATCAAAATATCTATTATTCAAAGGGTTTTGTTAATCCGTTTAATCACTTTGAATAATATTAAACTTATATTAAAAATAAATTACTATTTTACGGACTGATATTAGTTCTATAGAAAATTGTTACTCAAATAAATTGTATACGAAAGTCTCTATTCTTATTTAACTACTGATGTTAATTTCCTTTATGCAAATGATAAGCTAAGGTAGACCTTGCTAGGTCGTAATATACATAGTCATACAGAAGCTCTAATCAACGTTCTACGTCTAGCAAATTTGCAACACAAACACCTTTGTGTATTTGTTGCTTTACAATGATTTCGGTAGCTCTTTCATTAAGAAAACGTCTTACAAATTATCAATGTAAGAAAACATCCTAACATTTTATTTTATAAAATTAACACATTTCATTACATAAACAAAAAAATAGTTTATATAGAATTAAATTCTGATTAACAGAAATAAAATAAATCATCAAACAGTAGGACAACCTCCGTGTCCTAGTTTGCAAGACGCCTGCCTGTCTCATCCCGGGGGCTGCAGGTTCAATTGCCGTTGAAATCTATTTTTTTTTCTAAAAGGGTTCCGGTCTGATTTTAACTTAAACATTATTTAAATATATATATCTGGTTAGTTGAAAGAGATTGATATATGACAATAAACTAACTAGGTTGTATTATTTACAATGAAAGTGTAATATAATATATAATTTAATATATAATAGTCTTGTTTGCGCTCCCCTGAAGATGAGGTAAAAGCCTTGAAACCGGTAGGGTTATACCGTCACAAAAAAGTGGAATAAACAGTGTTTGATAAAAATAAATTACAAAATATAATAGGTGTATTTCCCGTTCTGTAACCAATTACATTTTGTGAATTGAAGTGTATTTTTGTCAAAGAAGGAAATAAAATTTCTTGAAAAAAATTCACTATTGAAACATATTATTTTGTATTAGTGAAGGTGGGTGGATTTGTGAACTAATATTTTGTATGAAGCCAATGGAAGATAATTGTTAAACTTTATTTAATGTGAAATATATTGTAATATTCGCGTTATATAAATATGTTCTAATATAATGGCTCTGTTTTAATGCAAATTCTTTGCGAAGTTGGTATTCAATTTCTCTTAGTGAAAGACTTATAAATTTGAGAATAGAGATTTTTAATTGGTAATTATGAGATAATTCAAAATAATGTGACAATCAAAAATAATTTATATATTTATTTCATATAAATCAATTTATTTAAATAAATAAATTTTTACTCAGCTATTCATTTTGAATAGCTGAAACTTATTTGTATAACGATTTTTCAAATAAATTGTCAATATTAATATTGTATCTTTTTTTAAATAATTAAACGTGCATGTAATAGTTTGGAATTAAAGTGTGTAAGGTTGAAATGTTTCATCAGAGGTTTTTTTTAACTTGGCCAGTGTATTGTCATGTGGCAATCTCTTCCTACCAGCCCGAAAGAAGTTTGAATGGGGCCTAAGTGAAAACCAGACTGGAATCCCATTTTTGATAAAATCTGGATTCCAACGGGAATCGAACCCGCAACCTCCGGATTGGTAAACAAGCGTCTCACTACCAGGCCATGGAGGTTGAAGTATTTAGGATAAATTAACGAAATATGTGATTACTGAATGAGTTCAATTCGTCACTTGTTTAGTGAAGCTGTTCTCTAAATAGATATCCAAAAGATTTTTAGAATTGTTATGTACTTATATTCGAAGGTTCACCTTTCCATTATAACGGTGTAAATTTTAAATGATGTATTTTGTATAGTAAAAAAATATTTGTGCGCTATTTAACTATTCACAAAAAAAAATTATTTCGATAAATTATTATGGAGTCTGATTTGAAAAGGGAGGAAAATAAATTTACTTTTCATTCAAAGATTAAGAAATTTGAGGATTCTCAACAAATTCTTAGTAATTACCTTCTCAAAAATATCCTTCAACTTCAGGTTTCTTAACTTTTAAGCTTTATTAAAATCAGCCTTATTTTTAAATAAGGCTGACTTTTAAGTCATCTTTCATTGAATATTCTGTAAAACCTTTTAGTTTCATAACATTTTGAAAACAAGTTTTCTTTAATTCATGCAATATACAAAGAATATTTCATCTTGAAAATTTATATAAAATTAAATCTCTATATTTCTTGTCATCTCCTTTGTTTTTTTTTATTAAGGAAACTCAATATATTTTTTCTTTGCATTATTTCATGTACGAGTACATGGTTACACACGGTAAATCTGGAGGGCTTACTGTTTTACAGCTATTTCTTCTAACCAACAAGCTTATCTTGGAGCCGTTAAGTTGTTTTAATCCATGACTGATTTACAAAATAAGTATTGTATTTATTTAAATTCAAGTAAAGAATTACTTATTTCTGAATAAAAATGATAAGGCTTGAGGAAAGAAATAAGGAATTCGTCTAAGAACAATGAAGAAAAACGAAAGAAAATTTGGGTGTAAGGGTAATTTTAGTAAAATAATATTTTTTGAGATTCTCTCTTGAACAAGATTAAGAATGTTGCACATCTGATAACTCTTGTAAGTTCGTTCCACAGTCTCGCCGGGTGAACCATAAACAACGAAGATGTGAAAAATGATTTATGGCGTGTTGGTATGCAAAATAGTCTCTCATCGCCCGATGAAGAGAATAACCATGTTTTGAAAGGAACTGAATATTTTGCGAAGATAATTGGGTTTGTTAAATCCATTATGTAAAAGTTGAGTTATCTCAGTATATATTAGTCACCTGTTAACAGTGATGATGTTGAGCGATTAGAATATCAAAATAGATCTTTCGATTCCGACTCAAAAGTTGCGGGTTCGATTCTCTTTGAGACTCATATTAAAAAAAAAAGGATTCCAGTATAGTTTTCACTTAAGACTTCTTAATATTTTTAGGGTTGGCTGGAAGAGATTGTTAAATGGCAAGAAGTACTCTATACAATGAAAGCGTAATACAATTCAATACATAACAGAAAGACTTGAATGAATTCTTATAAATTAAAAAAAAATAAAGAAGGGTATTTTTTTTATATTAAGCACCAAATGCTTATAAAACACGAGAAACAATAAAATAATCCTACATTTTTATTTATGTGCACTTTTATTTAGTAAACACATATCAATTCTTTGTTCCTTTTCGTGATTTTAATCTAGCAATGCAAGGATGAAAATAAAAACGAAGATTATTGAATTAGGAAAAACGAGAAGTCAGACGATGGAACAGGCCACGAATACAGAATGCTTCTAGACTGGCGTTTGAAATGCAAATTGAGCAAAATGGGGCAAATTATATGGGCAAATGAGCTGTTCCCTGCGTTATTCTGCTATAATATGACTGTACACTCCACACTCTTCATGGGGTGTGGCTACACTCCACTTGGCTGTATCCAGTGGCGTATCTACTCAAAAGTAAATGTATTGTTTTATACTTTCGTTGTATACAGGACAACCTTATGGGCTTGCTAACACGTGGTAATTTCTTCCAACCAATATGGTTCAAACTCTCAGAATTGATATTACAAATATGAAATAACATTATGTAGTTTTAAACTGTCAAGTAATTTTCCGCTATGAAGTGCTAGATTAATAGCAGAAATGAGTCAATATGGTTTAACTTTCCATGAGAGTTGTCGAATGTCGAGTGTGGGCACATTACTACCTAACTAGAGCATTGTAAACTATCACTGATATTGTATTGCACAAGGATATGTAATGTTTTGTATACTTTTTAAATATTCTCCAAGAAAACGTGGTTTTTGGGAGTGTGTGTTAATTTTTGATAATGTATTCAATAAATCGAATCTAGAAATTATTAAAATTTTCTACATTCCAAGATTATATGCGTTTATATAATGCGTATAAATTTCGCTGACAAATATGCCAAGTTTATAAGGCATCTATCTTAAAGTCTTTCAGTTTCAGTTAAAACCAAGATTTTTTTATGTTTCAGTCTGGTTCTCATGATCTTCATTTTAACTATATTTATTAATTTTATTTTTGAGGTCATTTGCGCATAACAGGTTTCCCTAATTCTTACACTTAACAAATATAATAAGTAACAAAGCAAACATGTACCACACAATTCAAAATAACCTAAGTAACAATGTACATGTTATACTTAAACATTATGACAAAATATAACATGCTTTAAATAACATAAAAAACGAAATTATTTCAAGAATTACACTAAATTTTAAAGTTTTTTCTTGAACGAATTGAATGATACGTGAAAAACGTCTGCATGACGGACGGTGTCTGTAACGAATACATTTGGTTGAAAAGTGTTTTGAAAACTCATGTACTGTATTTCTAATGAATCGGAAGAGATTGTCTCATGACAATAAATCAACTATGTTAGGTTTAAATGTATATAACGAAAATGTAGTACAATGCAACGAATCACTTTTGGTTGACAAAATGGAAAAATATTTAATTCAACTTGGGGCAAGTTATTTTGAAAACCACTGTAAACAAGCCCTTTGGTGCGGGAACACTGGAACTTTTAAATATTCTAACATCAAATATTATCGTTGACACAAAACATCTCAGTCGACTTTTCCGTGATTTTTGAAAAATTACAATATAATATTTTAAAAAATCACCCAGACGATTATTAAAAAAAATATAAATTCAAATTTTATTTCCCTTCTCTTGACTAGATATAAATAATATTTGTTTGAGCACTCGTGAAAATAACGATCCGTCACTGGCTTCAACCACTCCAACCGCCCCGGTCCCCGGCGCCTCGAGCAAAGAAGGGATAATGGGGGCGGAATAAAGCTATGCGGGCGATTACATCCTAATTATAGTTTTAATGAAAGAAAATTGGAAAAACCTAGGGTCCCTTACACACTGGACTTTACGGATGTAATCGAACGAAATGATTTCCTCTTTGCAATTATCGTTATCACGGGATTTTATAGTTTTGGATCTTTTTCATTCGCATTTATTCATTTTTCTCGCGCCATTAAGTAAACAAAGATCTCCCCAAATGCGCATTTGCTAATTTATAATATTTCTCAAATACTGCGAACTTGAGTAACCTTTCGAAGATATGTATGCCTTTAGCCTACTTACTAATTATTTACTTACAACATAATCTAAATGAAGGTTATACCTAATGTGAACCTAATGCAAAATACCTCTTTCTTTGAATATCTTGATAACTTATCTGTTACTAAATTATAACTTATCTGTTACTGAGTGTCAGCAATCATGTTGAGTATTTTTAGTGTATTTACTGCATGCTCTGAACATTGACATATTTAGTTTGTGTTTATTTCTGTAAGGATCTTGAAGGAATAAATAAAAATGTAAATACTTTTCTCTTAAAATATAAGGGACTTGCGATATGCTGAAGCAGAGCCAGTTAACCAGTTATCGGCTGCCACAAGTCTTAAAAATACATTTAACTTCAATGACAATATGAGCTAAGAATCATTATAATGGGCACAGATCTCGTTCGTTATTGCAATTATCGGCCACACTACCTCACGTGAAGAGGCAACAATACTCTCACACGTATTTGTTGCACGTACTAGTAGTGTTAGCAGACGAACTGTTTTACTAGAGTGGGACCCTTTTATTTAGTACCATCGGGAATCGAATCCAAAGTTTTCGGTAGGCTGGCCACCTAGAGATGGAACTGGGTAGGGTACATTGACATATGTCGTCGTCGTCGTTGCCGGACCTCATAGTCGAGAATCCCCTCGCCACTTCAACGTCAATCTTGATCCGTTCTTCCACGTCGATCATGTGATCTTCTGTGAGATAACAGCCCGATACTAGATGCGCACTCCCTCCCGTAAATGTCGACATGTCGACCCTGCTGAGCCGCCTGGCCACGCTGACGCATGTTCTCAGACACATGTACTGATAATAGATAAACCCAGATAGTGCTAGATTAGCGACAAATAACAGGGATAAGAAGTATGAGAAAGCCCCTGGCAAGATGGTTAGAGGACATAAGAAAAGTAGTTGGAAACAATGTGCTAATGATTGGAACAAATAGAAGAGTGGGAAGTTTTACTTTCAACATTTGAGTCACGTACAAACTTAATTAAGACAAAATATGCATGGTAAAATACCAAATATTCACCATCTCTAGAGTTAGAACTTTTGCCTAAAGACAATATGCCTATCTAATTTCCGTGACATAAAATGAGATACCAAATTCAATAAATGCAAAAAGGTACGAAAAAATCAGGCAGTGGATCCGAGCATGCTTATTGTTTCGACAGAAGTTTAAGTACGTGAACTTGCTGTGGGAATAAGTTGTAGTGATAATTTGTGTGAACTATTAAATATTATATGTTTTTAATAAGCGTATAGAGGACATTGTAAAATGAGCTAATGCTTTCTCAAAATTTATGAAGTACACCAAAGGTTGACTCACGTGGTACATACTTACAATTAGATCTCAAATCTTATCAACTTGATGAGAATTTATTACAGAGGTATTAGATAATAAATCAGAAAAGTTTATATGTCCTCAGTAAGATACAGACAAAAACCTAGTTTACTGGGGTCATTATAAATGAAAGTCATCAAACCCAGATCCATAAAATGAAGTCCTAAAAATATATACACTTTGAATGACTATAAATTCAATATTTATTAAGGTAGATCTTAGATTAAAACTCTAAATTAAAGAAGATAGACGTGGTTTTTTAGTTATGGTATGAGTTTACATCAATGGACGTTTTGAATCATGCAGTAGACTATTAACGTGAAATCACAAACATCATGAATCATTTGTTTAGGTATTTGGGCACATTTTCTTTCAATGGTTGTTTTCAATTCATTAACTGTTGCCGGTTTTGGGTCACAAACTTTATATTTGATTAGTACCCATAAAAAATGTTCATTGGCGATAGCCACTGGAAAGCGCGAGGTGTATTCAATGCTACCTCTACGGCCAACCCATCTATTTTCATCAAGATATGCCCTTACATTTTTTGGGACACTCTATACATACAATTATTTGTCATGCTAATAAATAAAACTGGGATGATGATACTAAAAATCAAATAAGTTCAATAGAGAAACAAAAGTGTTCAATTTAGACATACCTTATTAGGGTAACCATTGTGCCTCAGTAACTTCCTGCAACACTTGCCCCGGCTGTCGTGGTAGAACTGCTGCTGGTGGGGCGCCCGCTTCAGGGGTACGGGCGCCCAGCAGCATGCTCGCGGGGAGGGTGACGCGCACGCCCCACCCCGCACTCCCTCCATCTCCGGCGGTGGGTCGGACATTCCCCCCACCACACTCTTACTACTCATTCTACTCTACTACCATTTCCACGTGACGGTCGAGCTTATTCCATTGAAGGTTGGCAAAAGTAGAAAACAAGAGATATTTTTATATCACTCAATTTTTTCACATAATTTTTAATATCGATTTGTTACTTAAAATTGCGTTATCTCTATTAGACGGTCTTTTTTCAAACACTGTATCAAGTTTTTAACAAGCATTCGAACAGTTTATTGTTGTTTCTTGAGATTAGAAGTATATCTGAAAAAAAATTACGCTATTAAATTGAGGCATTCAATGTAAATTACCTTATACATTTTTATATTTTAGTAAGTTAAAAAATCTTATTTTTATTAAGTTATTTTTTCACAACGCTTCATGCGTGGTTTCATATAACTAACAAAACACACATTTTGACGGGAGCTATGTATATGATTTATTTGTAAGAAGAAAAAAATTATAAAATTCACAATTTGATGCACATTTTCAAAATCACAGTCTCTGACTCTCTTCCATTCTTACTGTTAATGCTACATCTTTATAAAATAAAAAGCCATATTATTTTTTTTATAAATCGAACTTTTGTACATTTAAAAATTATAACAGAATAAGTCACGTTAAAGTAAATTTACGTAAATGGAAACCACGTTAATGAAGAGCCATTCAATGACCAAAGATCACAAGTCCGTCTGCTATTCAACGTAATATCTCTAAATAGTATGAACTTAAGAATCGTTTTAAATACCTTTTAAGTAAAAACCTTTCTATACTACATAATGAATAATTCCTAGATTTATGCCAGCCACTCCCAAAGAAGATTACCAACCTTATACTACTAACAGTTAAATACACCACGATAGTCCATAGCGTTAGCATAGATCGTTGAGTAGAATGTGTAGAAAGTCGGTGTATATTAGAATAAGGAATGGTTGTATTAGGAAATATTGTAAACTGAAAGAAGTTGCAGTACTTAAAATAAAAAAGTGGTTCAGTCGCTTAGAAAGAATGGATGATGAAAGATTTACAAAAATAATCGATGCGAGTAATTTTGAGAATCCCTTCAAAAACGTGGTACGATTAAATGAATCATATTCTACAATAGAGAAGAGTGAAAAACTATTATAATAGGAGATTATGCATGACAAGGTGTATGGACGTGGCAGCAGTGAAAAACGTGTGCCAATATAAAATGAAGTGAAGATCTGTTATCTCTGCCTATCCCAATAATTATATGGTATTATAGTGGTGATGAATACAGTCTATTTTATTTTTTGTTTTTGCCTGTTTTAGGTATAGCTTCTTGAATTTGTGTGAACTCATAAGCATTAGATATACATTTATATACTGTATCAAATCTTTGAAATGTTAATTTCCCATGTAACCACATTGGCACTTAGAACGGTTTGAACCTATATTATGCTATATACTTTATATAAAGCCAACAAGAAACAACAGTGATGTTAGAATTCAACTTAATTAATTATTTTTTTAGGGAAATTTTAAATAACAGAAAATCCCAAAAAACGCCATCGACAAGATAACATATATCTCATTATTAGGGGTATATAATAGACGTGTGTAACAATAAAGCTCACAATAACAAGCCGAGAAAAATATACTATAACGAGGTACACTTGTTTTAATTATTTGATCAGGTTACCAAAAGGAAACTAATCTTTTGCAGTATATACTCGTACAACTGGCAAGCCGAATATATGCGATAAACTATGTAAATATGCGATAAACTGTATGATAAAATTCAGCATACTCAGACACAAGACTGAGTGTACGAGTATGTAGAATAGCCCCTCAAGCAGTTCCAATCACATTTCAAATCTGTCTTTGCTAATACGAGTATATAAATTAGAGATACGGAACCTATAAAATACCATACTGCAGACTTCAGAGATAAATATGTGTACACCATATACAAAAAAATAATGTTAATTGACTAGTAATACTTTTGGAAAACTCTGTCTTTATTGTGATTTGTTTAGTAAAACACTGTTTATCCTACTCAATATAACGTATAGCTTTACCGGTTTCAAGGTTTTCACCTAATCATCAGGGGAGCACCATCAATTGTTTGTCCTCCCTGATGAAGAGGTGAAAATCTTGAAACCAGTAGGGTTATACCGTTATATGGAGTGGAATATAAAGCAGTTTACTATATAAATTACAATGTCTTGAAAAATCTACAGCGTTAACGCCGTAACTACAAATAATATATAAAAGTTGTATCTTTTATAAAAAGGCCATGCGACATATATGATTAAATACAAAATCAAGTTTACCAAAATATACTGTACACATACTATCACGCCATTTTCCTGTCAGGAAATACAGAGAGAACAAAACACCAGACTTCGCCTCTAATACATGTATACTTCTTCTCATACAACTCCTATGATTGTTCTGACTTTCTATTTTTCCTCCTTTCAAAATATCATTAATTTCATCCAAACATACTTTCTATGGATTTTGTTTTGTCTATCATACCACACATTTCACATACATTGGCACTGTATTTTTGTTTTGGAAATCTTTCTCCATCAATTCGTTAAACATGCCCTAACCATCTTATTGTACTCTTCTTCATTTTACTGAAATCATTAGCCTTAAGTTCACATTCGTCTTTAATCATTTTATGCAAAATACAACAATGTTAGACGAATTAGTCATAAATACACGCATCGTACCAAAATACAAACAATATCAGACAAATTAATCATAATACACGCATCGTACCAAAATATAACAATATCAGACAAATTAATCATAATACACGCATCGTACCAAAATATAACAATATCAGACAAATTAATCATAATACACGCATCGTACCAAAATATAACAAAATCAGACAAATTAATCATAATACATGCATGGTACCAAAATATAACTATATTAGACAAATCAATCATAATACATGCATGGTACCAAAATATAACTATATCAGACAAATTAATCATAATACACGCATCGTACCAAAATATAACAATATCAGACAAATTAATCATAATACATGCATGGTACCAAAATATAACTATATCAGACAAATTAATCATAATACACGCATCGTACCAAAATATAACAATATCAGACAAATTAATCATAATACATGCATGGTACCAAAATATAACTATATTAGACAAATCAATCATAATACATGCATGGTACCAAAATATAACTATATCAGACAAATTAATCATAATACACGCATCGTACCAAAATAAAAATAAATTTCTCATCAAGCTCTCAAAGTAAGTCAACAAACTTCTTGATGACAAAAAAGTGTAATGCACAAGAATGAATATAAAAATGGAATTGTATACACGTGTATATGAGCATGTGTACGCAGTGAAATGAATTAGGTATAAACAGTTGTTTTTTTATGTTGAAATGTGTAACAGTTCGGAGTGTTTCTAGTATATCCACCAACTTCTTGCTAGCATCTAGACAACAAACATTAAAATCTAAATTAAAGAAGTGAATTTTGTTAAGAATAAGATTATTTAGTTTTATTAGGGAGAGTCTCAAGATAAAAGGAAGAAACGAATAAATGAAAAATTTGTGGAATAATAAAATTATTTCATGTTAAATATTATACGAGTATTAAGGAAACCGCAAAGTTGAAGCCAAAACCTTTGATGGACTATTCACTTCAATCACCAATATAATTTGTGTATTCCACACAAAGTACATTTAAACCAAACACGGTTTCACAATTGTTAAAATGATAAAAATGTTTTAAAATGATTTTAAGATAAATCCAATTTAACTAAGGCATTATATTTTGAACCCGAATCACGGGCCAAGATGGAACTTATTGATCTGTGCTTCTATTTTCTCTGAAAACATAATTTCAAGAGATCTTTTGTTAATAAATGCTCGAAGCTTTGCTAATCGAACTGAAAGCAATTTACAAGGAGTATTTTAGCTTTATGGCTGGCATAAAATTTCAGAGCATAAATTCAAGTTCTCTTTGTCAAGGATAACGCTGGGAAATGTGGCTGTATCATTTGAAGTTTCATTCTTCGAATTGAAATAGTTTCATTTTAAGGTAAATAGCTGTGTCTGGGGATTGTAATAAATGAAAAATTGCGACGTAAAGAATCACCATATTTCATAACTTTTGTATTATAACCCAAGTTGCCATATCGAAATATTTCTTTGGTGTTTTGTTGAAAGTAGCTCATGGATAAGGAAGAAAAAAATTAAGTAAAACAGACCATAAATTTTTGTTTTCTTAAAACGACATATTTGGTAAGAAGAAATATTAGTTTTTGCTATAGTGATAGTTTTAGATATAGTGATGGATCGTTTTGTTCTCACTTCAATGCTGCCTTGATGAATTTCTAGCTCACATGATTATTATAATGATGGAATGGTGAATAATCTTTGTCCAATATTTTTCATTTTATCAAATTTTATAATTAAGGATTATAAAATATTATAAAAATGGGGCATATTATAACCCAAGTCTTTTAGTCGTAATCCTCATATTGACCCTATACATTCCATCAAGTACATATTGATAATATTAATAATAAGATAAATTATATAACGCCGATTAGAGGCTAGACTCTCATCGAGGGTGCTCTAACTTGAGATTTGAACCCACTATTATTAACAAGATACAAAAAAAATTGAGTAAGGATAGGAAGGTAGTGACTGCGGTCATTAGAGTCGAAACTTCACCGTATCTGCATATGTTTAAAAAAACATATTTGGTAAGAAAACCGCAGAAAACTTACAAAGAGAAGACGACTTTCGAACCCACCATTTTGTTAACGAAGAGAGTTCATCAAAAAGCAGAGCCTATGATACAATACAAAAAACCGTTTGAGATCTTCCGTTTTGTGATATTAATACGATGGATTTAGATGAAGTGTAGTGTATATTGTAGTGATCAGAAAAGGATGTCTTCAACTGGTTCCCAAAACTGCACACGCCAACTATACCTCGAAGACTTATACTGATGCAGATTATTGCACGTGACAGGATCAGTAAAGGTAAAAGATCTGTCTTAATATTACTTTAGGTAATGTGTAATGTATGTGTGTATTGTTCATAAAACATCTCCATCCAGGTAGTTCCACATCCCCGTAGAACTATAGATATTATAATCTCTTAATATTACTTTAGGTAATGTGTAATGTATGTGTGTATTGTTCATAAAACATCTCCATCCAGGTAGTTCCACATCCCCGTAGAACTATAGATATTATAATCTCTTAATATTACTTTAGGTAATGTGTAATGTATGTGTGTATTGTTCATAAAACATCTCCATCCAGGTAGTTCCACATCCCCGTAGAACTATAGATATTATAATCTCTTAATTTTAAGGGCATTAGGGAATTTACCCAACGGCCATGGGGTATAGAGGAAATTCTAAAGAGGGCTCATTTTGGAGTATTACGTATGTATATGCGAATATCTGGCTTGTCCAGACTACCCGAAAAAAAGCTAAAGGATCCTTCCTACCTTTTCAATTCATTATAAAGTTTAAAAAATCTATGTTCTTCTGTTTAGAAATTAATTAATTAGTTATAAGAAATTCCATTCTTCTTCAACTTTAATATGTTGATTGAATCAAAGAAAAAATAATAGTGATATTATTTCCAAGTGCCATAAATTACGGGAAAAAACGGAAATCCAATTTCGTTGCCAATATCCTGTTTATCGTCAAGCACATAAATATTTGCAAAATAACCGCCAATATTTTCAATTTCACTACATTCGTAAATATCTCATTTACGAGACCACGCACTCCTCTGCGGTTAAAATTATCTTTCATTTTATTCGGGAATGCAAATACATGGGAAATAACGTCGAATGTGGGAGTAATCGTATAAAGCTCATTTACCCGCCCCAATGGAGGAGTTTACGAATACCTACAAAATCAATTTTGTTCCATAGTTGCAGCGGGGGCAAAATCAATACGTATGTATCAATTATCTTGCATGTAGTATGCCACGAGTGGCTAATTTATTCTCTTGGATGGGAAAATCATGATATTATTTATATATAGTAATATGTACACGCTATACATTTCAGCTACAATCTTTTTATAGAATTTCACTTTTTTTCTTTACATTGCAGTGAAGTGCGGAACGGGGTGGAAATGATTGCTTAGTTAAAAGGGAAATGAATGGATCATACTTATCTTATGTCAAACAATAAGACTGATTAGTTAGACTTGACTTCCAGTCCAGAGGTTGTTTTCACTTAAAATCTTGATAACATTGTAAAAGATTTCAATAAGCTCGCCAGGTGGGAATATCTACAATCGTAAGTGTAATATTAACTGTTTATTAGTTTTGTTAGTCTTTTTTTATTTATACGTTCCATGTGCCAAAACCATCTCAGAAGGCTTTTGGTAAGAAAGCTTTTTTCCGATGCAAGCGAAGTTGACTGGGCGGCCATAGAACGACTGGATACTATATATAGTAAAGTTAACCTATTTAACACGTTTTCGCTAAAGCTCTGCGACAAGCACGCTCCACTTAAACTTACTTACTTAAAGCGTGGACCTGCCCCGTGGCTGACTGACGTTATTAACAAAAACATGGTAAGACGTGACAAAGCGAAAAAAAACTTCAAGTCTAATCCCAATGATCAACTATGGGAGATTTCTCGACGACTTCGCAATAAATGTACACAGTTATGTCGGAATGCAAAAAGAAAACACTACTTTAACACCCTTCAAAACTGTCAGCCTGTAAAAAGGTGGAAAATCCTGAACTCGATGGGTGTCAAATCCTCGCACAACTCAGATAACTTCACATTAAATATTAATAATCTTAACAGACATTTTGCAACACCATCACTCAGTTTAGACACTAACACAAAGGAAAATTCATGTAATGCCTCGACGCAATGTTCCTGAGCTCCACTTTTCGGAGGTTGATGTAGGTGAGGTTCGTCGTATTCTTTTGACTAATCCTCAAAAGCGATGGGTGACGACAGTATTTCGATTGTATTCATCTTCATTATCGATGCTATTCTTCCTATCATAACACATATTATAAATTTTTCTTTGTCTACTAGCAGCTTTCCTACTGTATGGAAGAAGGCTCTAATCATTCCGATCCCGAATATTGGCTCACCCACGTCATATAACGATTTTAGGTCCGTATCAATTCTGCCCACATTATCTAAAGTTATTGAAAAAAATGTTCATATACAAATTGACTCCCACCTTAATCAATTTGAATTGTTTAATCCGTTGCAGTCAGGATTTCGTCCGGTACATAATACCACTACCGCACTGGTCAAGATTACGGATGATGTGAGACGTGGAATGAGCTTTAAGCAGCCGAAATTGTTATGTTTATTGGATTTTAGCAATGCATTCAATACTGTAGACTTTGATCTGCTTATGGCTAGAATGCGTTCTTTACGATTCTCTGAATCGGTCATTGTCTGGTTTTCGAGCTATTTAAAGGGAAGAACCCAATCCTGTAAATACCAGGAGCGTATATCTGAATGGACTGATCTCTCTGTAGGCATTCCCCAAGATGGAGTTCTCTCTCCACTCCTTTTTTCTATATTCATCAACCCAATAACATCATCTCTTAAATGTTCTTATCATCTGTATGCGGATAACCTGCAGATATATATATTCAGTTTGATCCAAATTTCTTTCACGCGGCTTTGAACAATTTAAATGCGGACCTTCAATCGATCTCGGAGTGGACTGGGGAGCATGGCTTACTCATAAATCCTAAGAAGTCTCAAGCGATCCTCATTGACAGCCCTCAGCTTCTCGGTAAATTCAACACTGACTTACTTCCTCCAATATTACTTGATGGCTCTATCATACCATTACATAAAACTGTTTAAAACCTAGGAGTGCTAATAGATAACACTCATGGCGAGATCAAATAAATGAGGTAAGCCGAAGGATCTTCTTCAGCCTTCATTCCCTAAAAGTGTTGCAAAGATTCCTACCTACTAATAAAACCAAAATTTTACTCGTACAATTTCTGCTCTTTCCGATTCTGGACTATGCGGACGTATGTTACTTGGATGTTCACTTGGAAGCGTCTTTCCAATCATGGATTAGCGCTACGCTCAAATAGAGATTGTTTATTGGCCGTCCCAGTTAACCGCTCCTCTTTCTTTACGTCATCCTTTACTGTCCATGCAATGAGACTCTGGAATCAGTTATAAACCAATATAAGACTCGCTCCGTCCTTGGCATGCTTTAAGAAACGACTGAAAACCCTCTTAATTTCTAGTCAGTAAAATAATGCATTTCATTCCTGATTTTTCTTTTCCTTTCCTCTCCACCATCCCTTCCTTTCCTTTTGATTGATTATATCTAAAATATGAAAAAAAATATTCGGGTGATTGTCCGTCTTTGTGGGGTTCGTGGACATGTGCTCACGTATATGTTTATGGATAGTCATTTGAATGATTTATGCGACCACGTAACTTGCTTCATTTACTTTTGTCTGGTTGGTTGGAAGAGATTGCCGTCTGGCAATTCACCCGCCAGATTGTATTTGCAATAAAAGTGTTAAATAAATAAATAAAAGTTGTGTCTGGGGTTGTATTCTTCATCTCTTTCAACATCAGCCTTAAGTAAACATTCATCCCTAATCACTTTATTCCATATTCTGTCATACATTGTTACCCCATGAACTTGTACGTGTACGCATTCTTACAGCATTTATTGGACTCTAATATTTTTCCATGCCCACGTTTCCGTCCCATACATCAAAGGTGGTCCTAAAATACTATTGTGGATTGTCGTCACAGCAGATTTAGATGCACTCTGGTTCGAGTTTATATGTTTTAGTACCCCATTGATTTTGATTCCTATCGCTACACACTGTTAGATATCCCTCGCAATTCTTCTGTCAAGAAAATACTACCTAAATAGTAGAATTATTTAATTTGCTCTTATGTACAGTGCAAATGTAAGTGGAAGATATCGTACAAGAAGACTAAGAAGAATATGGTTGGATCAAGTGAATGATATTTGTAAGTGGAAGTGTTTGTAATTGTTTGTGATCGTGAGAAATAAGATAATCCGTAGGAGGTGTATGAATATAGAAGAGACGAAATATGTGTGGAACGTCCTTAAAAAATAATGTATGGATGCTATTAGGCGATTTGTCGGAGATCAATTTATAAAGAAGGCACGGCATAGAGAATTTGGATCCATATTTCCCGCAGTGAACTGATACAGGATAAAATGAGAATGCTGATAATGTTAAAGTATTTTCCACTTTATGAGCTCCTGCTTTATGATTTCCAGGGTTTACAAGTAACCATTAACATTGTAAACCAATTATATTGTCGATGAATACCATATATGATCTATTTCAACTAAATATTGAAAAGCTTACAAACGTAAAACTTGAAATGAAAATGTGAGATTTAATAGAAAATGCTGAAATTTTGATTCATTCCTTCACCCGTAAAACGTTTTAAGGGGAATTTCGATAATTCGAAAAAAATATCTACTTAATCTCCAAATGTTAAGCTTAACAGAACAGTTTGTAATTTGTGATTTATAAAATTGAATTAATTTTAAATTAAATAAAAAGAAATGGTTTTCTTGCAAGTATATTACTGTAAAGAAAAGGCTCACTTCTTACGCATCCTTAAGCCTGTTTGCTAAGAGTTTTGATAAGCATTTTTGTTGACTTATAACCTTATTTATTTCAAGCTTATCTTTAAATCTTTTTATAAATTCCACTTGCGTGTTTGATTCCTGTTAGAATTCCAACTTTTAAAAAGGGTTCTGGCCTGTTTTACTTTACGTATGTTAAACATATTTCTCGTTAGTTGGAAAATATTGCCACGTGTCAATAAACTCGAAAAGTTGTACTTTACTAACAATGTTCATTTACAACGAAAGTGTAATATAAAATATTACAAGACATATGAAATGTGTAATGCGAACTGACATTTCATTAATTAGAGTTCTTGCTAGTAAACAATTTACGGTGGCCACTGAATAATTCAATTATGGACCAGATGAAAGTTCACTGTCACAAGAAGTGAATAACCTGAATAGAATATTTATATTATTTTTAATTAAAATTATTTTTAAAAAAAAAATTATTTTTTTATTCTCGTATATATTAACATAACTTGGTGTTATTTTTATGACTCGTGTTGCATTTAACGCTTTTACACGCTGGCAAGAAATATAAAATGATTATTATTATTATATTCTTTTTAAAAAAGGAACTAAGATACTTTTAAAACAAACAGGCAGCTCTCAAATAAATATATAGCTCATTTAGATGCGGTTGGGCTTTTTAAAGAACAAAAAAATTCTCAATGTAAATGTATTAGAATTTTCAATAAATATTCATTATGCACCATTCACCCCGTCACTTATTGTATTCAAATAGAAAATCCTACCAACAATAAGCTTTCTTGTTATAAAACTTCTGCTTGTTTTAAGTAGCTTTTTATTTCATTCAAACTTTTTCATTACGTGGAAAGAAAAAACTTTTCAGATACACTTTACAAATATTTTAAGCTGAATAAAAAAGAGTGTCGATATATTATTCCACTGTTGAAGTTCTTACTTCAACATTTCTTCAATTTATTTTCTACGCTAATCCATTAAATTGATCGGCAACGAGATAAAAAAGAAATGTGATCGGAATTTTCAAATTTTGTTCAAAATTTTCATCTCGCATTGCCAATGAGTTATGTCCTTACTCCTATAGTATATTTTTATTTTATTTATCTTTTTTATTCAGTTTTTTTTTCTTGATTGCGATGAAACTCCTGAAATCCGTTATGAATGTTTGGAAAGTTGTTTGGAATTTTATCATGTCAGGACTGTATTTGATAAATTGCATAGTTCACATCCCCGATATTAAATTCCCGACATTTCATGCTTCCTGAAACATGTGTCTCGGCTAGTAACTGGAAACAAAATAATTTAGTATATTTTTAATACTGTCGCTAAGATTAAGTCAATAAAAGAAAAGGTTCTCTTAAGTGGTCACCGCCTTGGAGTACAAGACTATATCCCGAATTGTAAAGAATTCCATGGTCATTGTTTGTTTAGGAAAAGGGTCTATAATAAATTCAATTTTGTTTTGGTTATACAAATGGAATATTGCACTGCCAACTTAGGTGGTCGGCTCGGGTTGTAAAACTACATCCCGGATTGTAAAGAATTCCATGGTCATTGTTTATAAACAAAATCCATACGGCTCAAGATGGGGTAATAAAGTACTGTCTAGACGACGACCCTTTCTTGTCTAATTGTTAGAAATACCGATCAATTGTCCTTCAAATAATCTCGGGTCTAGCCGGCGGCTATAGTATTTTATTTAGTGACAAAGAAACGTAGCTTCTCTTTCTCACGAGGTGACTATAAAAGGCCAGAAATTTCACGAGGGGGTCTCTTGTGCCACCAGATACGACACGGTTAGGACGTCTCTCCAGAAACAGTGTTTGTACGGAAGACAGCCAGACTAGTTTTCCTCGTAGATCGCAGAAGTCCAGGACTCCAATTACAAATTATCGGTGAATATTATTCCTTTTATCTTAATGTTGGATTTCGTCCCCACGTTAAAACCCACCGATCAAAGTAATTTCAAATTGTTATTGAAATCTCCCTTGCTAAATACAACACAGTCTTTCTAGCCAATTTTAAACTTTTTTTCTTGACATTCGTCAAGTTTTTTTTCTATATTTTTTTTCTTTTTTTCTTTTTTTTCCATAATATAATAAACTGTTTCATTTAAAATTATACTTGTTTAATTGTGTTGCCTTGTCCTGCTGAAAGTGAGAGAGAGTTATTCAGAGTTAAGGGAACCCAACAAACCCCTGAGATCTAAAAAGTACTTGCCTCTTTAAGAAGCCGGCGGAGCTGAACGGGAGTGTCATACCTCATATGATGGTAATGTGTTATAACTGATTTATGTATTGAAATCTGAAAATCGTAATATTGTTTTTTTAAAATAGGAAAGAGGTGTGACAATCATTCAATTACAGCAATGATCTTCCTTTCAATAAACGTACAAATATTATTTACTTCGAAAACAATCTTTATTGTTTTATTATTACATTCTTGTTTGTTTTTTTAAAGTTATATGTGTATAATCAAATTCTCTGTTCAAGATAATATTTTTGAGTTTTTTTTATTTTATTGTCTGAACCTTGAATATGGAATTCACATTTTGAATTGAAAACGGAGTCTTATTTTTTCATCAGCTGTTATGCCGATAATGTAAGATAAATGCTACATTACCCCATTTTTTTTAAAATTCTTTCTTAGGTGATTCTAAATTGACAACTTTTAGCCAATCAAGCTTGAATACTAATGTTTCTCATTAAAACATTTTTGTTCCATAGTGACTGAAGTATCAATGTTTCCCAATCTAGTTATTTACGAGTATATCATTCAATAAAATGTGTTTCTCAAAATAAATTTTGTCAAGATCACGTTCATATTTTCAATATCACGTATTATTTACAAGGAATCTTGAGATGGTTTGACCTATGCGTTAATGTGTACCTTATTAATTTATTTCCTTAAGTGAGTTTATTTCCTTAAGTTAATTATGCAGTCCAAATGACCAGCCCAGCTGAATATTTCCATATTTTATTGTTGACTGATGCTTGCACCATCAAAATTTCCACTTTTTTCATGGCTGAATAAAGTCCACCATATTCCGTAAGCATTAATCTAAAAGATCCAATAGTGCATGCTTTAATTCACTGGAAGTGTTTATTGAAAGAATAATGTAGGCTAAGGCAAGTAAGGGAAAGTGGTGATTGGCTTCATGTGCAGAAGAAACTAAATTCAAAAATATACTTTTTAATCGAAGATTAATGAATGAATGAAGAAAGAATTACAAAAAGGACATTACATGTGTGATAAAAAGGCGTGGAATGAGATTTAAAAAAGTGTGGTTGAATTAAGGAAATAATATTTTGAAAGGACATGTAAGAAGTCAGAGAAATCGTAAGAGTTGTATGGATGACGAGGAGGCGATAGATATGTGTCGCGATAAAAATATTTTAAGTTCTGCCCTCTCTGCCTAACCCAACAAGGATACGACGAGATGTTGTGTACGTGAGTGATTTCTGTGTAATATAGTATTAAACATTCATTATAAAAAAATAACCTCATGGGTTTATTACCACATAGCAACTCTCCAACAAACCAAAAAGATAAAACTGAAACCGTTTTACAAAAAAAAAATAGACGGTTAACAAATGTCATGCACGGCTTCAGTGTTATTGAACATTACTGAAATGTTATGAAACGGTGCATGTATGTAAAATATTCAAGGGGTCATTTACTTACTACTCCTATAAATAAACTCATATACGAGTATTATAGCAATTTCCCAAATCCAATACCGAATTAAACGCAGACATATCAAAAGTTAAAAATTTTCAGATATGATTTTTTTTAATAAATCCTACGTGGACAATTTATATTTGAATTAATGCAGCGCGTATAATTTTATTCACCAAAATGTAAGTATTGCGACATTTGTTATCACGAATCAGAACGATCTCGAATATATTATCGACAGTGTTGACCTATTTGGGTGATATTTGTTTTAAGATTTCACAATATTTTGCACTTCGTATTTTCCATATAGATATGGGTAATTTTATTTATAGTACTACTTGACAAACAAATGACTTGATTAATAGTTTAAGCAATAGTTTTTTTGGCTATAAATCTTAGTTTTGACTTGTTTATTAAGAATTGATTAAGAAAAATATTTGAATTATTCGTATTGATAAAGAACAACAATTTTTGCATTATTCATTTCTCCTATTACCTCTTTTAATATTTCGAGTAAGCGTGTGAGAACTTTTCTAGTATGTTCTTACAAATATTTGAAATATTTTCAACAATAATGGGGCAATTTTATCGACATATGTTTTTAGATGTTACATTTTTTTTGCACTTTGGATAAATTTCAGAGCGTTTTAGATATATCTAGATAGATAATTATTATTATAAATTAAGTACCAACGAGCATCAAACCCGTAGATAAAAAAATAAGTTTCACTAATTTATATCTAACTTACTGTGCTACTAACTTACTAAGAAGACTACGGCTAGTAAATAAAAATATATATTTTTTATATTATTTATAGTTAAGGCATTAACATTGTGGAGGTTTAAAGACATTGTAATTGGTTTTTATCAAACACTGTTTATTCCACTTTTTGTAACGGTACGAGTATAACCCTGCCGGATTCAAGGCTTTCACATCATCATCAGGGGAGCACAAACAAGACTTGAAAATCTTGAAACCGGTAGGGTTATATCGTTACAAAAAGTGAAATAAACAGTGTTTGATAAAAACAAATTACAATAATTTTTTTTTGTCTTGAAAACAAAAACACTGATGTTGAAAGGTTTTTCAAAATATGATTAAGTTTTTGTAATATGACAGTTATACAATGTTTATATATATCGTTATATGTTATGTCTGTCACTTCAATTCAAATCATTAAATTGATATTCAATTCAAATATAAAAAATGATTTCTCGCAAATAGAATTATATGATTTATCAAAATTTAAAAACTACGAACATATGTTTTCCTTCATGTTTATTTTTTTACCAATATTTATACACATAATTAATTCGCTCGTTGAAACCTGAGAGATATTATATATTAAAATATTTTATCAATAGTCATCGTCGATTTCCCTTTTATAGATTTTTTTTTACAAAATAAGCTTTATGACATCAAAGAGTTTTTTCCATTTTGACATTATGTTGTTGCTGATTGGCATATAAATTTTAATACCAGCAATCATAAATATTTGTATCATGTTGGTAGGCTCAAGCATAACCAAATGCACATTTTTAAAAACATTACGATTAATTTATTGCGCAAACATAATACTTACGGCGCTGTTGATCTTGTTTTTTTGCTGCAAAAAGTCTTTCAATATTTTTATATATTCTGAGTCCCGAAAACTCTTTTGAAAAAAACTTAGTTAAGAAGACTATGCCATGACTAGTCTCAACCCACCAACTTTTCAACATACAACTTAATAATTGTTTATTTTGATATATTATTTTTTGGTTATTGTTGTTGAACAAACGATTATGCACAACGATTTCATATGCATTTAATATAAAAAAGCAAAATCAAATCAATCGCAACAAAAGCGTCAATATATGTTTCACGTAATTTATACACGAAACTATTTAAATCAGATATTATCAAAAGGTATGGGCTCATCTTGTACGACTCTCCGCACCCAATTAGCTATCACACCAGTGTAAAATATTTGTAACATAACCTCAAGGATTTCCCATGACCACAATGTAGTTTAGACATTTATTAAAAAAACCTGTTATTCTATTTGAAATATCCCAATTAAATATACTTTTTGCTTGGAAAAATCCCTTACAAAGTACGGAGGTATTATTGCTTTACAATGGAAAGAAGCTTTTTAACGAGAGGGAAAGGTATTTTCTACTTGAATGAATCAAATTAAACGGCATCTTTGCCTCTCCGTAAAGAATAAATTCTTTGAAAATAAGCCTTGAAAAAGCATCGTTAGAAATCCTTAAAGTCAAAATTTTAATACAATATATATATATATATATATATATATATATATATATATATATATATATATATATATATATATATATATATATATATATATATATATATATATATATATATATATATATATATATATATATATATATATATATATATATATATATATATATATATATATATATATATATATATATATATATATATATATATATATTATATATATATATATATATATATATATATATATATATATATATATATATATATAT
>CATKWJ010000287.1:37500-38879 GCA_949825065.1 Odontocerum albicorne | reverse complement strand
AATTTGTATGGAATCTATGAGTAGGTACACACTGAAATAATTCGAGTATATTATAAATAGTCTTCTATGGAATCTACGAGTATACACTGTAACAATTCGAGTATATTATAAATAATCTTGTATTGAATCTACGAGTAAACACTGAAACAATTCGAGTATATTATAAATAGTCTTGTATGGAATCTACGATTATACACTGAAACAATTCAAGTATATTATAAATAGTCTTGTATGGAATCTACGATTATACACTGAAACAATTCGAGTATATTATAAATAATCTTGTATGGAATCTACGAAATACACTGAAAATCAAAATATTCTACTTTAACATATGTATGATATTTGTATTCGATATTATTTTTCTTTACTTATACAAGAATTTGAAAATGTTTTTACAATAATATTATCCTTTTTATTGTCAAATTAATTCATTGAATTATTAAATTCTCATTTGATGTGCGAATTTTGCCCAGCGTAACGTTTAAATATTATAACAATGCGAAAACTTTCAACAAAGGAAGTTATTTTACTTTTGTAAGTGGGAAATCATACAAATCTGTGGATAAATATTAATGCGAGACTTGATCAGAAAATATCCCAAATATTTGACGCAAAAGTATTATATCGAGTTTTTAAATTTTCCAATTGTGGAACTTATAGAATTTGTGTTTATATTTTTTTTTTGTTAAAAGCATTAAATATTACAAGCAAAAACTACTCACTTTTGAAATTGAAATAAAAAATATAAAAAAATAAGATATGTATTAACTTCAATAATATTATATGTATATATATATATATATATAATATATATATATATATATATATATATATATATATATATATATATATATATATATATATATATATATATATATATATATATATATATATATATATATATATATATATATACAGGGTGTCCCAAAGGGCAACGTCAAGCCGGTATCGAGAAAAAGGCCAGCTTATCAGGGTTCAGAATTAAAAAAAAATTTTTTAAAAAAGCCTTATACTTTTCGAGTTATAGGCATTTCTTCGAAAATTGTAAAAGTAGCTACCCCTGAGCCGAATGTTTGTATATCGTGATAAAGATTGCCATATTTTATGATTTTAATGGTTGTATCGCAATCGTAGATAGACCTGCTATTAGTCACATTCAGAAATAAAACAAAAAAAAAAATTGCACGTTTGAAAAAAAAATTGTTTTTGTCCGATCATAAAAAATAATATTTTTTATCAGCCAGCTTTAACTCATCATACTGTAAAAATAATGTACTACGCTTACCTGGCAAGTTACATCAAAAGTTGGCCTGTTTAGTCAGGATTTCAAAATGGTACAATACATATCTACTTCTCCTTTAAAAATAATTTTAAAA
>CATKWJ010000287.1:0-35000 GCA_949825065.1 Odontocerum albicorne | reverse complement strand
TGACTTTTTTTTTTTTAAAGAATGTATATGACTGAAGTCATAGGTATCCTTATACTCGTTACCACGTGGCCATGCACCTCACACTTTAACCCGGAGGTTTCGGGTTTGGTTTCCGAGGGTAAAAAAGTACTGTAGCGTTGCCAACACGCGAGATAACGAACCTCGATTTCCGTTCCTACTCCAGTACTTGTAAACTCGAATGCTCGATTACTGGGACAGAAGACAGTATTTTCTCCCAGCCACGTTCTTCATTATGTCAGAATTATAAATTCGGATATTTTGAACGGAATCTTCTTAAAAAGAAGCATTTAGTATTACCCAAGCAAGGTTTACGAATAGATAAAAATTATTGTATTAATTTTTTTATAATTTTCATAATTAAAAAGAAAATCTCGTAACAATAATAACATACTAGGTATGAGATGAATCAAATATAACCGAGATTTTGTTTTAGAGCTCGTAGTTTTAAACGGAGCGCGCGGCCACCTCGAGAAGTATTGGGTGGGTATCAGGAGTGGGGAGAGTGGTTGGCCGGCCTCAGCAGATTGCGTCATTAGTATGGCACACGATGTCTGAGAAAGAGGTGCACCCGTCGATTGCGCAACGCATAATTATCAAATTTCTCGCTCGTGAGGGCGTAAAATTGGCCGAAATTCTGCGGAGATTGACGGCAAAGTTCGGTTATCAAACACTGTTAAAGCCCAGTGTGTTTGCCTGGTATGAGGAGTTCATGAAAGGCCGTGAAGGGGTCGAAAACGATAGCCATGATTGTCACCCACGGACGAGCATTACCAAACAGAACATTAACGCTATTCGTGATAATGTTTGACGGTTTGCGAAATTTGTTCTGAGATATGAATAAGTTATGGGAGCACTCAATCCATAATCACAAAGGACCTAGGATTCTGTAAAGTGTCTGTTCAATGAGTCCCACGTCTTTTGACTGCAGAACAAAAATTGTCACATCTGTTAGCGGCTCATGGCGTGGTTTGCATACGAAGGAAACGCATTCATTTTTGAGTCGCATCGTTACCTGCGATGAAATATGGGTATATAGTACCACTACACCCTCGAGTCGAAACAAGCCCGCATGAAGTTGATAAAGAAAGATGAAACAACCCCTGTGAAAGCCAAGACTCAGCTGTCAGCTGGTAAGGTGCTTGCGACCGTTTTTTTGGGACCTGCGCGGCATTTTACACATTGATTTTTTACACGATCGTCTAACCATCAATGCGACGTAACATACTACTGCGAGCTTTTGAGTGAAGTTAAACTTGCTTATCGATACAAAAGACGCGATTAACCGATACGAGAAATGATTTTCCTCCAAGACAACGCGAGGCCCCATACTGCAGCTGTAACATGCGAACAATTGGAGGAAATGAGTTGCACACGACTGGAACACTCTCCCTATAACCCTGGTATATCGCCCTGCGACTTTCATCTCTTTGGGTCACTAAAAAAAGCTCTGGGAGGCCAACGATTCAACGACGACGATGGAGTAGATGGGTTTGTGCGCAATTGGCTGCTGACACAACCCACTTCTTTTTACGATGACGGGATAAATAAACTACCGACCCGCTGGGAAAAATGCATTTCTTAAGCAGGAGATTATGTAGAAAAATTACGTGTACTTGGTCTTTTTCTATTTGCAAATAAAAAAATTAAAACAAAAAAGTCTCGTTTAAATTTGATCCACCCTCATATCTTTATTCTAAAAATCATTTGAAATGACGCATTCTTATGTTTATTTATTTAAATTTTGAGTATCAAAAAAAAAAAAAATGTTTTAATTAGAATATATATTTCAAATAGTTGTCGAAAAACTTCAGTGATAATTAATTATTGGAGAAGTTTTATCTAATTATTAGGTAAGACTGAACAACCCTTTATGACATATTTTAGTTTATTTTTAACTCCAATCAAGATACTTTTCGATTAAACCTCGTGTCTTTACCGATATTGAAGGTCTTTTGAATATCATCAAAAGTGTTGCGGGCTACGAGGGTGTGGGAAAAACGTATGAAAGAGTGTATTGGAAAAGTTGACTGAGTTTCAATACTTTAATTCGTGTATATGGGTATATGTGTAAGTAATAATGAAAGAAAGCGTGAATTTTCATTTTCAAGTTAGTATTAAATTTAATGAAAAAGTTTATTTTTAGTCCTTAAGTATTCAAGCTTTGCTTTATGAATAACAAGTATGCCTGAAGGAATTACTGATTGAATTTAGGTCTTTGTTTTCGTAGTTTATGAATTGAAGCGGGAAAAAAAATTTTTTTTAGTATTTATCACACAGAAGCATATTTAATTCTTTGTTTTTTTCTGCAGACACTTTTTGGAATTGAAAAACTTTGTTTATTGTTCTATCAGACCGGATTCGTGATTGTTCCGATTTTAAAGATTTTTTTTATGATCTTAAATGAAAAGGTTTTAAAAAACTTAAACTTACTAGAGTTAGAATGCGATAGAATAACAAAGAAGAAAAAAACCTCCTTTTTGAGTATCAAATGATAAATAAGCAAAAATTACAATACATAGTGGTGTGTCGGTGCCCACTTTAAACTATGTTATTATTATGAAAGTGAAAAACGGACTTGGCAGAAGAAATAGAAAATTGTGTTGATATACATGCATTTAGTAAAATATATGTAACTTTTTTAAAAGAAAATAATTGAGGAAATCAAAAACAAAAGTATTACAGAAAAGAATATCGTTGGATAATGTAAAGGAACGTTGAGATAGTTTGGGCAAGTGGAGAAGATTTTTGAAAGAATAAGAAAGGGAATACACAAGTTTGAAATGCATAGCATATATCGAGAAATACGTGGTTGAATTAAATTGATCAGAATTTGATGGAAGGAAAAAAATTAACAAATAACAGGAAATTTCGCTTGATATACATGAATATTAAATAAGCAAAAAAATTGCTGGAAATCGGAGATTGTACGAGATATGTGTTTTCTCTGTCTATCTCGTAAGGGACACGGCGATGATACGAGTATGTATAGACTCGGTAAAATTAAAAATTGAATCAAGAGTAATGAAATAAGAAATAATTTTACAAAACAAAGAAAATTCCACTGCTTTTAAGTTATGATTCATCGAAACTGACATTTTTTTACTTAATCATATGACATTTTTTTAATTTTATAACTTGTGTGCAAGTTTCTCCGAATAAAGGAACATCTGTACATTACTTTACTACGTGTTTAGTTTGGAGTTGTTCCTGAAAACAGCAAATAACACGCATAAGTCTCCTGTTTCTTCTCATAAATTATTTTGATGATAATCCGTTACAAACAACATTTGTCTTGTACTCCTCGCAGTTGATAAACTTACTTGTGTTACTTTGAAATAAATGATTCACTCATTATGATTAATGTAACTTGTTTTTTCCCCGCTTTTTTATGTTACTTTGTAGTACATTTGTTATTTTTTATATTTTAAACTTTGTTCAATTGCTTTATCGTACAATACAATAGATGCAGGTCCTTAAAACATATTACTTTTGGTTCCAAACGATAAATAGTGGATTCCAAGCAATGAAGTCAAGCATTGCAATGTTTACTATCTTTATGATAAAGTAGAAAGCTCATCTCTCATTCGGAGGGTTTGATTCCTTATAATCAAACGCATAATGTATTTATATATTTTTCCTTATCCATCATGTCTTGAAGAAATATTTTATTTTTTTACCAAATATTAATTAGACCTGCTTGTTTTATACTTTCGTTGTATATAGTACAACCTGGCCGATTTATGATCATGTGGAAATTTCTTCTAACCAACTAGAAATATATTTAAAAGTCCATAAGTTAAAACTAGGCTTGAACCTTTTTTTTAAATGTGGTTTCCAACAAAAATTGAATCCGTAACCTCCTGAATGTGGCTTACCAACTAGGACACATTATTAAAAAACTTAGTCCATAAATTCGAAGAGACCCCAAAAACCAACCAATGAAAACCGGACTGTGGATCCCTATTTGAAAAAAATTGGGTACCAACTGAAATCATATCCATAATCTCGGGCTGGAAGACAATCGTTTTACCAATCTTATCACGGAAGTCATTCTAGACTAGACCTGCTTATTATGTTTCATTCGATGAAAGTACTATACAAAAATTGCTGTCATGATTTATATATTTTATCCTGCTTTATGGAGTATTCAGTGATTATTTCAAACATGTATAAAATACCTCTAAAAAGTTAATCGATTTCATTTAATTTACTTACACAAACTTTAATTTTCTTTATTATTCAGATAATAAATCTTATAATACACCCATTTGAGTAAAATTAAAAAAATCAACCCATAATACGATAATAATCCATGAGTAAACACGTCACCGTCACCATCATTATCATTATCACGCTTTACGGAGTGGAGTATTCACAGTGTCAGGCGGCGATTATTACTCCCGTGTTACGCTAACCGAACGCTAGAGCTTCCCCTCTTATCAGGAAATTATACGGCCGATTAGTTGTAATTTCTACCTGCAAGGAAGAATATGACACTGCTCAATTATTTGGATTTAAGTCCCTCGCTAGAGTGATAGGAACGATTTAATCGTTATGCATACTACGCATTATGTAAATAGGATGGTTTACATTTTCAGTTTAACATTTACACGATTACATTGGGGGAATTAAAATATTTTGGGAACTGGCGCACCTTGATTAGAAGATTTATGATTATTTTTAATTTATCTTTTATGAAATCATATTATTTCGAAGAAAATGTTTTTAGCCCTAATTTTTATTTTTTATATTGTATTTGTTTCTTCTATAACAGTACAGTCTTTTGTTAACGTATTTAATATTATAAGAATACAATGAATACGGAGTTTACGCTTACCCTTATAGGGGGTATCAGCAAGTGTCTCATAAAATGTTTTTTTTTTAACATTTTTTGTAGATGCATAACAAAAATAAAAAAATAAAAGTACATATGAGTCAAGTTACTTTGTGAGCCAAAAGTCAAATTGTGGAAATATACTAGCAGTTGCTTCAGTAGTAAATTTCCACAATTTTCGCCTCGCACGTTATCCATTATAAATAAAGTTATCCATTATAAATCAGCGTACTAGAATTGTGGAAATCTTCAGAAACTATACAGAATTGTTCTATATTTCGACTTTTGGCCCACTTGTATGGTATATAATAAAAAAATATGTCAATCCAAAAAATGTTTTTAATTTTGCATAAGTTTGTAACCCGCCCTAGTCAGTGGGCATTCCATTGACGATTCTTGGGATTGTTGATTTTAGCATTTTTTCTCCGTTATTATTATTTGCTTTGGGAATTTTATAAAGCTTTTTAGTAACTTGCCTGATGCGATAGCTACTCGTAACGGGATCTTATGGCTATCACGAAAGTAGTGTTCCAGTATTGTTTAAAATTTACAGATAATATTTTTGTTTCTTTTTAATTACAGAGATAATTTTTTTTCTTTCAGCATATAGTTTCTGTTTTTTTTTCTAAAGTGTATTTTTAAATGTTCTTTTATATAAACGTATATTTATTATTCTTAATATGGCGAACTCGGAAAAATCTTTTGAAGCACAATTGTAAACGTGTTAAAAATTTGAAGCATATTTATAAAATATATTTAATTCCAACGCAATGAGCATAAACTTATCTAAATCATTTAAGAATGCATATTTTTAGATATTAATACAAGCTCGACACGCTATCCCATCATTTGACTTTTTATATTGTAACATAATTATTAAACCATGTTTTTAGTAAAAACCTTAATAAAATTGTCTGCGTATATTTTTTTAATTAAATACCAGTATACCCATGGAATGTTATTTAAAGATTATGATTGCGTATTTTTCCCCAAACTGGCATAAGGAGGTTATGGTATTAATTTTAAACTGTCTAAAACATATTTCTTGAGACTAAATTAAATACATTTCAAGAAGATATTTTAATTTTTTTAACCCAGTGCTTTTAAATTTACTGTTATTTCAAAGCTTTTTTTTACTAAAATAACCTATTACAAAATCCATACATGGCTTTGAAACTGGTTAGACCATGATTTCAAAGGATCTCAACCAATTACACTTTTCAACATTTCAAAATAACCAATTCGAATATACTCGTATTAAGTAGTATTATGCGAATGAAAGATAATGGGGATAGAACAGTTTTTCCTATCTAAAACTCCTATTCATTTATTTATTTCACACTCTCAGGAAATACATCTGGTTGACTTATTGCTTTAAAGTAATTTCTTCCAACCGACCTATATTTGTTTTTAAAATTATATCGGTATCATGACCATGTCTAAAACTTAGTAAAAATTATAATATTTGAGTAAAAGTAACAAAATTTGAAACAAAAAATAAAACTCAAGGAATCGAAGAGAAGGGTGGGAATTGTAAGTACGAGTAATTAGAGACATGAAATATTTTGAGATAAATAATTATTTTTAGTTTTTTTCTGATTAAGCCAGGAAAGCTAGTCTAAAACCGATCAGAGTGAAACGCAGAATATGGTATGTAGAATAACGTATACAGGTATTCGTCGACTTACGACCGCACTCGGTTCCGATAAAAAGGTCTTAAGTTGATCTGGTCGTAAGTCGGCTTATGCAATAATTTCCGTACATATGTAAATTATAGTACGTGATGATATTATAAGACTGTTTTCTATGTTTTTGTTATAATCAGTGTATCACCTCTGTCATTTATCATTTTTCTTTTTTTATTATTTTTCGAGTTTGTCTTTGTTCCCTTTATCATTAGCATTCCTGATATTCGGATATCTTCATGTATTGCTTTGTTTTTTATTTTTACATATCTTAGGATTAAGTAAATAAAATATGCTGCAGTAAAATTGGTTAAATATAATATTATATTACTAAAACATGAAAATAAAAAATACAGGTGTTTGTTATACATTAAACTTTTTCCTTTTTGTAGACATCTTGGAAGGGCTTAAAAATGCTTATAATACAGATCGTGGATTGTGGTCGTTAAGTCGAACAGTCGTAAGTCGCATATGTCGTAAGTTGACGACTACCTGTATATGATGTGTCAAAATACTAAGGATTTTACCATCACCAGATCAAAAGGAGAACCCATGCTCAGATGAAAAATTGATTTTTTTCATTTAGAGGACAGCTTGGATTGATGTATCGCGTTTGGAAAAATTTAAGTGCGGAATTCAAAATCAACTGTTCAATGAATTAGACATTTATTGTTAATTATTTTGGCGAATTTTCTTCGTCGCCTGAAATTTTGAATAAGAACAATGAAATTTTATGATGTACTATTTGATAAAAGGACGATGGCTGACATTTTCCTGGCCCTTATTTGCTCACATTTCGTCGAATAGAAACCAATTTAAAATAAATGTAATTTGACGACAAAATACGCACACTTCCATTGCGTTGTAAAATATGGCAATTAAAGATGACCGAAATTGATTTTACCAGTTTCAGATCGAGTGTCGATTTGTATTGTCACGAATTGTTTCACCAAGGGCTAGTTTTGATATGAATTACTTTCATAATATATTATAATATTATATAATGTGAGAACATATTTTGAATAATTGTTGTGTTTTTTTAAATGAGGTCTGTCTTTATACATGTATTGTATTTACAAGACATTAAAAACTTATTTTATGGTTTAACTAAAAAATATCTATTATTTTTTTAACTTTATTAGTTTCCGTGTTTTCTGAGGTTGATTGGACAAACGTACCTTCTTTTTTCATTCGAACATAATTTTCAGGAGATTTTGTGTTTTTTTTTTCAATTTTACTGTTCATTTTCTGTTTAACTTATGTTATGTTACAGGTTTGTTTGATTGTTCGTCATTTGAATTTTGTTTCTTTTTTTATATATAAATTGGGTTTGATTTCTTTGTATTGTAAATGCTGTGGCTGTTAAAAAATAATAAATAAATATTGTTTAAAATTATTTTATGTGAAGGGTTGAAATACTTGGTGATACCAACGCTTTTCAAAAGATACTTAAGTTGTCTCCATTTCTTTATGTGACATCCGTAGCATAGTAAGACGCTTACCGTCTACCCGGAAGATCGGGTTCGATTCCCAATATTAGCAAAAAAAGGATAATAGGGTATCAAACTGGTAAAAGTTGCCAAACTAGCACACCCTTACGTTTGCGAGAGTTTTTGCTTCTTGACGTGCAGTAATACTGCCAACACGTACAATGATAAACTGCGAGTTTCTTGCCTACTCTAATTATTTTAAACCCAAAGGCTTACTTAATGGTGCTGATAACCATTGTCTCCCAGAAACTTGTTCAAAATATCCGCATCACCAATTCGTCTCTGTTGAAGGATACTACACGTATGAATTAATTAATGAAGTTGGAAACATTTTGAGAGATGATAGATATGTGGGGATGGAAGCGTTCTGAAACTGATTTATTTTGTGTAGAGAATGAATTAATGTCGTCACATGCCACAGAAATAATAAACAAAGTATCATGAAATATCCAACATGTAGTCACAGCAAGGATTAGCCTCGATCAGGACACTGTCACGTTCATGCTGTCGCCTTTATGATCCATTAATCAATGAAGCTAATGGCTTTGGGTCGGACTGCGGTATATAATAAACAGGAATATTGTAGATGATCGATTTGTTTGATTGAATTCACTTACTCCTAAAGGTCACACAACTATTAACATCATTTGTCACGAAGTTGACCATTTATTGTATTTTTCTTTTTCATTTTAACTATCATTGTTTTTTATTTAAAAAAATGAGGTTGGTTTCATTTCATAAAAACTATTTGATTTGAAACTTACACTATTTATTGAAATATCTTGGTTTATGGAAAAATTTAAATGTTATACGTTATCACAATGAAGCTTATCTCAATCTTGTTTAGTTTTTCAAATATTTTTTAGGAAATTTGTCACTCAGTAAAATCATATCATGCATTTCTATCGATTGTACTTTTCATTCTAAAGTATTTCATACATACCATTTAGCCATCTCCTTGACGGGGTGGGAAGAAAGAACAGAGCGCCAGACTTTTTTCTCTCGACACACATCCTTCGCCTCCTCTACACTTTCTCATACAACTCCTACAATTTCTCTGAATTTCTACGTTTCCTTCTTTCAAAACATCATATACTTGATCAACCATACTTTCCTTGGTCTTATTCTCTCACACTTGCATTATATTTTGGTTTTGTTAGTCTTTCTTCACTCATTCGTTTGTTAGTCTTTGTTCACTCATTCGTTCAAAACGCCCGAACGATTTCGGAGTGATGTTGTTCATCTTACTTAACACATTTTAGCTTTCAGTTCACATTCATTCCTTATCACTTCATTCCATGTTCTATCAAACATCGGCATCCCATGTATACTTCTAATGCACGCATTTCTACACCATTTATTTGGCTTCTATCAGTAATTTTCACTCTCATACATCAAAATTGGTTGTGAACTGTTGTGGTCTTAGTAGATTTTGTTACTGCCCTGTTCATGTTTATACATTTTAGTACCCCGTTAACTTTGTTTTCTATTGCTACATGCCATACGATATCTCTTTTTATTCTTCTATTATATGATACAATACTACCCAAATACCCGAATTCCTCAAATTGCTCCCATCTTTCCTTATTCATCTGTATATTGCATTTTATTCATTCTCAGATCTTTGTCTTCGCACCTCTCATACAATTTACTTATCAAACTCTGCAGTCGATCTTCACTCTCCGCCAATACTACCGATTCACCACTATACAGCAATCCATATACATCTCATTCAATATTTCATACATCAGTGTTATTTTTGCGAGATTTTATTTTATCTAAATAAAATGTTATTTACAAGACATATTTATGAGTTTTTCATAAATTAAATTCGAACATTTTTTTTCTTAAGCTCACTGCCGTTTTCGAAGATTTCTTCGTCTTCTTCGTCTTCTTCGTCAGATAATGGGTAACTCAGCACCTGACAAAGTTGCTTATAACCTAATGTGGAACAGAACTCTTCAAAATCAGAAATAAACAGTGGTGAATACAATGAATAAAATAATGTTTCAATATATTTTTTTAAGAATAAGAAAACTTTTCCATATTCTATTAATATGTACTTTTAATTATTATAATATACATTTCGATCATGACTCAATCATATGTAGAGTACGACCTTCAAGGCCTAGTTGGTAAGACGCCTAACCAGAAGGCTGTGCGTTCAATTCGTGCTGATACCCATATTTTAGTATGGCGAGTTCTAGTTTTCACTAAAGGCCTCTTTAACATATATTTGACTTATTAGAAGATATTGCCACATGGCAATATACCGTTGTATACAACGAAGCATACCATGTATGATATTCAAATTTATAAATAAAAATTTCTTCGTCTTTTTATTTTATCAAATGTGAAATGACTATGCATAAAATAAAAATCATACGTCAAACATTCAGCTTTGAAAATATCCGAGTCAAATAACGTTTTGTCCCCTTTCAATTGTACTAAAATTATTTTCAAGGAAAACGTTCAACTCGACTCCGTAGGGGGTCTGGCGTGGGTGAAGGTTCAAGCAATAATGGTTAATAATTCCTGTCGTTTTTATTATAATGCGTCTGTTAACATTTTTAAACTCACATTAGGATAATTTTTAATTATAATTAAGCATTCAATAGTTTCTGCTTTATTTTAAATTTAATGATTATTTTGTGAATTTTCCATAAAGGCTATGCTTTATTGTCTATGTAATAAACTTCAGTATTTTGGACTGTAGTTATTTTAATTTAATTATTTTATGGCTATTATCATGTTATTTTTAAGCGAAGCTTCAATTTTTCTGATATAACACATCCTTTGTTTTAAAATTTTACAATAAATTTTTTTATTACAATTTTTTATTATGATTTTGATTAACTTGATTATTTTCACTTCTTTATCGAATTCCGATAGTTATACGCTTCGTACAGAACTTGAACCCTGTATGATGTCATCGTTACACATGCAAAGATCTTGTGCCTCTTGTCTCCAGCCTCTTCGATGTTCCAAACTTTGGAGATTCATCGTCGCATTCTCCATGATTTGTTATCTGGTCTTACCAAGCAGTTTGGCTTCTAGGACCTTAGTATCTCACACATTTTTGCTTATTATTTGATCATCTGCACTATAGGATTGATTAATTCAAATCCATCGGCTGGATCTCATGCCGCTGCCCATCCAAGTTTGTAAAGGTAAGAAACAGATGTCTCCAGGTCTTCATTGCATCTAAGTATCCGCTGTTATTCTTGATGTTGATTATTTTGTTAAGGTGAGAAACATATATCTCAAGATCTTCATTGCATCTAAGTATATGCTATTATTCTTGATTTTGATTATTTTGTAAAGGTAAGAAACAGATATCTCCAGATCTTCATTGCATCTAAGTATCCGCTATTATTCTTGATTTTGATTATTTTGTAAAGGTAAGAAACATATATCTCCAGATCTTCAATGCATATAAGTCTAATTATCCGCATCTAAGTATCCGCTGTTATTCTTGATTTTGATTATTTTGTCAAATTTCGTTTTATTTTTTACGTATTTATATGTCTTTTATTTTATTTACAAAAAATGTCACAATATCCTTAAAAAAAGATAAGTTGCTTTGAAAATATTTAATGATAATAATTTGCGATGAATTCAATAATTTATTAATGAGCATATATTTATTTTAATAAATACTTCCTTGGATTAACACTAAAATTAATACCTAGTGGCAAATTAAAATAAGTTTACATTTTAAGAGGTGAAATAAGTCTACATTTTTTAATAAATGTTTTCAATTAATGAAAATTGTCTTATTTTTAATAAATAAGTAAATAATGGAAATAAATGTTTCATGAAAATTTATTTCCTAGAATTTTCCGTTTCATTTCGATGTTATTTGATTATATATTTGAATTGTGTTAATTTCTTTATATTGCTTGTGTTTCAATTTTTGACCGAAAGCTGAAAAACTGATCCGCAGTTGGGCAAATGATTTGTTCTAATACCTACTTATAATAATAAATCATTTAAAAAAAATAGACGACTCTTAAATTTTACTTATTCGTGCTCATTTATGCATCAAAAATAGCCAAATAAGGCAGAAAGTTATTTAAAATTTGTGAGTTGGCAAATTTTCTATATAAAGATATTATTTATAGTATGAAATTTCTAACGATTACCTGCTAATGGCATAAACTGCATCCGACTCACTTCCCGCATTTTCTCTTCTCTGAACAGTTCAAGTACAGGGTTTTCGACGCTTTATAAACTGAAAGATGTGAACTTATAATTTTAATGAAACATGTGTTTTTGTAAGAAGAAAAATGTCTTACAATTATTTGTTTGCATTAGCGGGATATCGCGATATTTCCACCTGATCACAATTAGAGTAAAAAATAAATGACATTTCAATTACACAATAAGTAAATAGGGTTATATTTTATTAATTTATCTCAATATTCCTTTAAACTATTACTTTTATGTAGAAGTGTATGTTTTGCTGCGCAATTTCCTAAACAAACGATCTCATGGCAGTCATTCAAAGGCAAGTATATTAGGAGATGCAACTTTAATATTAGTAAAAAACTTGTTCATGGAAACAGATATTCTTACGGTTTAGTAAAAAAATTAACTGTCATAGCTCGCGCTTTGGACGATAATAATTCTAAGGCTCTACTTATCTACAAATTTGTGTTTTACATATTGAAGAACTTAACCTTGAGTTACATTATCTTCAATCCTTTTAATCGTGCCTTCGAGTTTGGCACGCAACTCGTTGTTCAACGAAGTTATTATGCATTACTACCGTACGCCGAAACGTAAGCATAATTTCTTCGACAAACTTTCATTCACAACGTGGTGTTTTTTCACGTATTGTAAGTTGAACCCAAAACTTCTTGGTAGAAGACAAGCGCTTTACTAACTTATATAAGAAGGTTGACAATCGAAAGTGTTCCCAGGTTTTTGTTCAATTAATTGGGAACCCTGATTTAAGTGCAATCACACTATCAACTCGCTCCAGTACTTTGACTCGTCAGCAGTACACTTCCGAGGTTGGCTGCGGCCCCCTTCAATTTATTGCCACTTAATTAGGCCGCACCTGCATTGCATGTCCGTAGTTAATTGCGGGGTGCACTCGCCTCGAGGGAGCCTCACCTACTATTACTAATCTCCCAGATAAAGTTAACCTTTTGTGAGCCTCGGCTTACAATCGGCTTTTCAGTCCATTTTCACCACCCCTTACTACCTTTGATCCCCTGGCAATTTGGTTGTTTGTATTTAAATTATATAGAACCCAGAACAATTTATAGGGCGGTATATATTTAGGTTTGTATATGAATTTTTATTTAAAAAAAATGGCAAATCTATAGTTTATTTTTTTCTTCTGAAAACAGAGATATTGTTTTATTGTTTACCATAAATTAAGCTCTTTTAAATATATCTTAGTTTTAGTTTTTTTTTTTTTTTATTAAAATGAATGTTTCTCTCGCTGTGATGTATACTTGATAAATTATACATATGCATAATTTGGTGTATTTCAATTATTATCAGTCATATATATTGGTCAAATCTCTAAGTTTTTTTAATAAATACCTTCGTTGTATGTGATTTATTGATAAGAAAATTTGTCAAGTTACTTAAGCTCATTTTACTATTTTACATCTAATGTAATACATGAAATAATTGATTTTTTCTCTAGTATTACGACCAGTCATCACAGTCAATGTCTAGCAGTTATCAAAATAAATGAAGTCCTGCATTTTTTTTATTACACATTCGTTATATACAGTGCAGCTTGGCGTATTTATTGCAAAGTAGCAATCACTGTCTATCATTTAAAAAGATGGTAAGAAAAGTGAAACCAGACTAGAAACCTTTTTAATAAAATACATTTCCAGCGAGAATCAAAACCACAACCCCCGGACCGGGTTTGAAGACAGGCGTCTTATCAATTAAAGGAAAGAGGTGGCCTTGTTCTTTTTTTAATTTTTAGTAATAAAAATTATAGAAACTTATTAAAATACTCTGTATTAAGTTGTCGTCAATCATCAGGCCTTAATAATATTTTATTCTATAACACTTTAGGCGTATGCAATACAACAGGTTTAGTTTTATATGGCACTTTATTCCAATCAACCATAAAGATTTTAAAAAGCCTGAAGTGTAACCCAGACTGAAACCCATTTTTTTTAAACTTTACACCATCCGGTCTGGAGGATAGGTGACCTACCAACTAGACAATGTGATTCGTTAAATAAAATATATTTAGGTAATTATATCGAAGAAGTCACTTTAAACCGAATATTGTCACACTTGAATGTGAAAAAAATCTTCACAATAAACTTAAATTCAAGTGGCAGGCCTGTTTCGGTTTACAAAAGCATTGTTAATGTGTACTAAATACTCGGTACATTGCTTACCAAACTTAAATAGCAAAATATTTTACCACCAGCTTTTGAACAACCAGCCTTTATAAATTATAAATAATTTTCTTCAGCCTCGGAAATCTAACACTAAATAAAAAATGCTTTGTAATCATTGTAAAAAAGTTTTTTGGAAATATATACTCGTGTAGTCACGTTGCTAAGCTTCACCTACAGTTGGACGAGGCTTTTGTTGGTGACTAATTAAATAAAAAATAATTTTAAAATATCAAAAGCGTTTATTTTTTATTTCCCGTAGAATGTTTTATTTTTTATTGATAAATTATCATCAGTCCTTTAAGATCAGCTTAGCCTAATTAGATACCTGGAATTTGTTGATTGGAACTATGTGTAAAATATTCTTCTTCCGATTCAAAATTCCATTTAAAGTTATTCAATATTGTTATGATATGACTTTTTGAAATTTATTTGAACTTTTCATACTGGAAATTGCAGTTTTCAAAACTTTCGCCACAGCGCACAAGACTCCTTTGAGCTTTCTACAGTTTCGTTCCGAAGCGTCATTGGAAGTTTTCGGTTGATATACTTTAAGTATTTGCTGAAAATTGAGTATTCAACTCTTCTGGTATCTTGAAAATATTGCGAAATATATTTCGAACAGTTGAACGATTTTATTATAATTTTTACATTTATTTTTATACATTTTGTGAATTTTTAATTATATTCAATTGTGTATTTAACAACTTCAATAAAACCACATCATTTATACAATTAACTTGAAAAAATAAAATCAAGGTATCAATATGTATGTATCATATTCGTTTCATTTCAATCCTGTCAACAACACCAGATCTATTGTACTCGTATATACTCGTACTGTCAGTCCAGAAAGATACAACGCGTGGCAATAGGGCTTCCCTTCTCCAAACCTTCTTCCGAGGAGTTGATGAGGCACAGTAAGTGAGCTATAAGGTGTTACTTGGATTTAATGTCACTATCCGTGTATAGTGGTGGATCGTCTGCGGCAATCCTTTATCTGAGAAATTTTTCTTTTGATCTACTCTGGGGATGAGGCCTCCATATGGCCCATTATATTTATTTTAAAATATATAGTAACACGTAAGTTGTGTTTTTTTTTCAAATTCAATATAAATTTATAATAGATTTTCCACAACACGTGAGCTTCCATCAAAACTTTTCCGTTAATTTTCTCAAGAGTTTTTGTTGTCATATGCAGTCTATACTTTCATATAGTATATATTATATTTTAACGAAACCTTGTAAAATATTTCCTTGTGGATTATGGGATATAATTTTGTGTCAACAGCTTGGCTATGCTTTTGTGAAGCGAAACAGATCTGTCACTTTAATTTAAAGTTATAATGTTGATTTTTTTCACATTTGAATGTCAAATCATTCCGTAATAAAATGGAGTTAGACAATATACTCGTAAATACCAAATCAATTAACAAAAGATTTCAATTGCAATTAATAAAACTTTTGATATGAAAAGTTTGAGAAAAGATTTTTCTGTGATATTGGCATCACTACTGTTAAATATCTTTATTTTTAGTAATAGTGACTTCCACGAGAAAGAGTCCTCTCGGAGTTTTCGTTACAATGCCGGCGCTTCGCAGCGTGGTGCCAATATACACCCGTTTATGGCGTTTCCGATCGAAATCCAATATAATTCCAACTCAATTTACTTCCTCCAAAGCTCCAAAACAGCGTATTGAATAAGGTAATTCATATGCTATAACAATTAAGTGAATTGTCACATCATCCAACAGCTCTCTTGGTGTCACGTAGGCATTTTATCTTTTCAGTCAGAACATTATCCGGTCTTATCGCAGGGCGAAAATTAATAACAGGATTAGCTACTTGGTCACGCGTTATTATTGTTTGTAGGAGCGATTTCAGTCGGGAAAGTGCTTTATGCCTTGTAGACGCTAATATTATACATCGACGTGAAATATTAAAGCAAGGAGACTTTTATGTTTGTATCTTTATCGACGCGTAGAATAAATAACAAAATAAACAAATAGTTAATAAATCTTAAATTATCGAACATTTTGATGATTTGATTATGTGCCTATATACATAATCAACATCGGAAATATGACCAAATTTAGTAAATATTTCAGCATTCACGGTATATTCGATAACATTAGACCTAGGAACAGGCACTTTAGTGTCGAAAGAATGTAGTACGAGAATGAATCAAATATCTCATTTCTTCAAAGGGATATATGGATTTAAACATGATTTCCGAATTCTTGGCTTCTAAATCGTATTGTTATATAAAATATGCGAATGTTTGCCAAGTTGATAGAAGAAGAAATTCTTCTCAATTCCTTCATAAATCATAATTTCGAGTATTTTCAATAAAATTCTTGAACAAAAATTTAATTGTCTCACAACACGAAGGTTTTTCTTAAGTTCTTCAATATCGTGCTCTGCATTCGTCTTAGCCCATTTTCTGAACGTTGACTTGAAGGCTGTGAAATGCGTTGGAATGTCGAGGGCACTAAAAGTTGTATTATTTATTACCATTCTGTCAGGTTTTCGAGTATCTTGAAAATATTTCTTGTTCTTGAGTGTTTTTTGAGGCGTACGTTAATGAAGATACGTTTTGAGTATATTTTAAATCCTATAAGTATTTGGTTTGTCTTTGCGATTAACTTGAATGGTGTGGTGTAACTTGGACAATTCAAATGAACGATTTTATGGTTATTGCTTTCTAGGGTTATTGTCTATTTTTCTATTCAATATTCATAAAGTAACAAGTGATCACATGAGGTTTTCTAAGCGAAAACAGAGACAAATCCATACTTTTACATTTTTCACTTTCTTTATTATCTACATGTTTTTACATTTATCTAAAATAGGGAGTGCAAACATAATGACAAACTTTTCGACCTCTACATTGTTTTTGTCTACTCCACTCTAAACAGCACAACACGACTAATATATTACCATTTAACAAGCTCTTCCAACCAACCAGAAAGTTATTTTAACAACCCTTGACTGAAAACCGGACATGAACCCTTTTTTAAAAAAATTGCCTCCCAAGATGAATCAAACCCATAACCTACAGGCTAAAAAATAGACATCTTTCCAATGTCCTGCGGAGGTCATCATACACGTTCTTATACGTCTCCGCTTATTTCTTAGACTGAACACTTATTTTATATATTATTTATGGTTAAGGCATTAAAACTGTGGAGGTTTAAAGACATTGTAATTTGTTTAATCAAACACTATTTATTGCACTTTATGTAACGGTATAACCCTGTCGGTTTCAAGGTGTTCACCTCATCATCAGATGAGCACAAGCAAGACATGTTTTTGCTCCCCTGATGATGAGGTGAAAATCTTGAAACCGGTAGGGTTATACCCTAAACAGATTATAACTTATTTTATTTAAGACTAGCTGTACCCGGCCACGCGTTGCTGTGGCTCAGTCTGATTAAATGGAAAAGAAAGAAAATAGAAAGCGCACGTTTCTAATATGTTTAATTTCACAATGCTTGTGGGTATACAATATTTGTTATGTCTTTCAGCCACTCTCAGTATGTCGCATTCATCGCCGTGCTCGCAAATGATCGCGTCACTCCAAGAGGTCAATTCACGATATGATTTGAATTCAAATGAAAGATCGATTGCACTGAAAAAGAAGAAAGAAAGTTATGACAAAAACATATAAAATTGCGAAACATTAAAAAGGAACTGAATAATATTGTTAAGTTCGTAGACGTATTTGTTCTTGGCGGCAAGAATAGCTCGTTCACTCAGCAAATCGTGATTCTTATAATTGATTTGAATATAGGGAAATATTTTTTCAACCAATTCTTCTTTTGACGTCACAATCAGTGATACAGCAGTGTTTTCGCATACGCGTTATTTTGACATAACGTGAAGAAAGCAGTTAACGTTGTAGCCGGTGGATTCAGGGTAATTTGTTGCACATTTGCAGCTGTGAAAGAAACGCGTTGTTCATTTTCTAGGTGTACAACAGCTGGACTTCGTTCATGTATGGGAAATGAAAGAATTCGCCATACAGCTTCATTGCTACTTATGTATCTTCCAGCCAGATACTGTGCGATTTCATCGATATATATATGACCACATTCCTATCACTTCTTTCTGGTTGCACGCCAAAAACTGACATGTCGCTGCCTTTATTCATGTACTTACAAATGTATGTGATCGATTTAACGGAGTTACAGTATTCCACGTTTATGTGCGCTTTGTATGTTTTTGATAGCAAAGGCGAATATGGAACAACCCAACGGTTGTCTACTTCGATGTCACCGTTTCGCATTTGTATGGCTGCTAATTTACTGCCATCTACTGTTGATCTTCTTCTGTATAAAGGATATACATCGTTTCCTGTAACTGTGTTGGATACTAATGCTCGAGGATATCGCTTAGATCATTTTCCGTCTATCGTGCATGGTGAATTTGGATTCACCGTACCACAAGGTCCATGTATCTTATTTTTCGTCACAACTTCATGCAAATCGTTATCGACGTCGGCATCGGGTATTTCAGCGCATATTACATTGTCGATTTCGTTTGAAGTGATTTTGTTATAGAGCCAGATTAGTATATGTACATGTGGCAATCCTCTCTTTTGCCATTCCACTGAGTACATCCAGCAGCGCATAGACCCAAACACTTCATATTTTACCATGAGCTATTGTATATCGTCCCAAGCTGGATTGCATGTGAATGTAGTGAATAGATCTGGACACCCGTAGTGACGAACATACGCAATTGCATCTTGAGCGTACTCGTGCATATGACGTGGACTGCCTGTATATAAAGATGACCAAATCGTTAGTCTTCCAACGTTAGTTGTACTACCGTCATTTACAACTGCATCTCGCAAATGAACGTTTTCTTCAGAGCGAAGCTTGGTCTGATACAAACGTATGAATATCAAACTAATAAAAAAAAATCTCCATTTCTACATACGATTGGATAGATTTTGAAATATAAACTTCTTCTCCCTGGCTCCATCCCAACTCATTGTCTGCGAAGACTGTTGAGGTCAGCTCTCCTCGTTCTCAGGTTGTATGCTCTTCTGTCCCGGATTACGTACCCCAGGCCGTGCCTCTGCATCGAGTTATCTTTTTGCACCACCCATGAATACTTTGGTCTTCCTCTGGTTGTTATTCGAGGAAGATCCATGGAGATTGCCTGGTTTACAATGTGATCGGGTGCTTTGCGTCCAGCATGCCCATGCCATCTCAATCGCCTCCCCTCCATCTTGCTGTTGACGTCTGTAACACCTAGGCTTCCACGAATGCGTTAGCTTTTTATTTTGTCTCTTAGGGACACACCGGCTGACCATCTTAGCATGCGCATTTCAGCAGTTTCTAGTTGCCTAGAGTAAGAGTTATCCATCGTCCAGCATTCGGAGCCATAGAGCAGTGCGGGTCTGACAATCGTTTGGTTCCAACAAAGTCGTGCGCGGACGCATTCCTTGTCCTATCCATACACTGCACATTCGAAACACATCAAACTTATTTAGAGCAATAAACAATAAACACTTCTGGGGTATGCACTGAGGGCACAGGCAAAGAAGTGGGTCTCCAAAGAACCACTTCAGAGAGTCCAAACACAATCCCGGGGTTATAAACCTGGTGCGTTATAAGCCAGGTGGCCCATTAGCACAACTCCTCACAAAAAAAAAAAAAAAATCGTTTGGTATACTTTTCCTTTTAACTTTACTGGCATTTTCGGATCACATAGAACTCCTGTCATTGGTCAAAACTTCATCCATCCCACACTTATTATATGTGTTACATCTGCTGCACATCCTCCATCGCTATGGATGAGAGACCCAAGATACTTAAAGGAGTCACAATTTGGTAATGTTTCTCCATCCATTTGCATTACGGGAGTGACAGCATTTGTGTTCTCGAATGGTAGGTACAGATACTCTGTTTTCTTTCTGCTCAGTCTCAATCCATTGTCCTCCAAGATTCTTCTCCACCTTTCCAGACTATTTTGCAGGGCTTCATGTTTTTCACTTATTAATACGATATCGTCTGCAAATAGTAGGATCTTTAGGAGACTGTTCATTTCCAAATTCTTTTTTTATACAAAATGGCAGATAAAAACTTTGTATATTTTTACGTCTTAGCAGATTGGCGATAATGGCGCTATTTTTTTAATAAACGTATTTGAAAATTTAATATTTAAATATTTAATATTTATTATTAAATATTTAATTATTTAATATTCAAAATCAAAATGGAACTGTCAAAATTTCAAAGCAATGTTAATAACTTTCGGAGATTGGAGATTTTTAATTAACGAACATTTACATTTTTATTTAAATAGATATTTAATATTTATTATTTAATTATTCAATATTTAATATTAATTCCGAAACGTCGAAAATGCAATGTGACATAACTGTCAAGTTTAGTTCGTCTATGTCGCTGCAGGAAGCGCAAACGTTATTTTTTCTGATTTATAAACTTTTTTTATATACACCTGTATATAAATAAAAATATATAAACATTCTCGTATACGAATGCATACTTTTGTCAAAATTTCAAAGCAATCGTGAAGAACTTTTGGAGATTAGAGATTTTTAATATACGATTTTTTTTTATTTTATTTTTATAGATAACACTCGTCTAGTCTAATAATTGTTTTCTTTATTGTTTATTATCGTTTTTTTATATTCCAGGATAGAGTTCAAAATACGTAATCAGTATTTTCAAACATTTTTGTATTGAAATTATTACAATATGACCGATTTTATTTCTTTCTCTGTTAAGTGCTCGTTAACATATAAAATTGATGTATTTAAATAAAAAAATATACTAGCGTATTATATCTTAATATTTTATAAATAGCTTTCTAGAAAAGTAGTACCTCATTTTTTAGTCAATTTGTCGAACATTTTTTAATCAAACGCATACTCAATTTGTTGGGTTTTATGAACTGTTATCATAAAACCCAATAAATTGATGCTATATATACTTTCGCAGTTATTAAACCAAACCAGTAAATAAAATAACGTTCCTAAAATGTTTGTTTTTTAATGGATTGTTCTGTCTTTGCTTTTCACTTATTCATAGAGCAAACAACCTTTAACCCATGTTTCGCGATGGCCGATAACAAATTTTCATTTCGTATACAGGCTACTTATTTTCGGTTCAATTCTTTTTATTCGACCTCCTTTTCAATATCATGCCATTACTATCCATATCACGTACATAGGTGCCTCCTCAGAATTCTCATTGCCCTGCCACTAGCAAATGGCATGACTACCCATAAGAAAATTAACATTCTTCCAAATTATTTTTTTATTGCGCTCTTTCCTTTTTTTTCTGCAAAAGGGAAACAATAATACTTTTGGTCAGGTAATCACTGATCTGGATTTTCCCAGGGGATAAAACCTTTACGATCAAATTTCACGTACACTATTATTTCACGTACGCTGAAAATGTCGTGTCAGGTTACCATACTATATATTTGTTTGAATATTAATTGCAGTGCAATATTTATACTGGGTAGTTTAGTTAACAGTTTCATGATTTACGTGTTGAACATAAACAAAATACTTCACATGAAACCTTCAATTGCCAACTTCAATAAATAAATTAAAACAAATCATCACGCAAATTCCCTGTTGGGTAGGCGTAGACAACAGAGCGCCAAACTTGCCTATCACGACGTACTTCCTTCGCTTCCTCCATTTCTACACACCTTATCATACAGTTCCAGCTGTTTTTTTTACTCCTTATCTTTCCTTCTTTCGAAACATTCATTTTTGTTTGCATTAAAAATTTATTTAGTCAAACTTTCGTTACCTTTTTGATCAACATGTCCAAACCACCTCAACGTTCTCTCTTTTTAACCCCTCAATGCATCAGTTTTTTGCTTACATCCATTCTTAATAATTCATTTTCTCAATATGCTATTCAACGACATACCACAAATTCTTCTCAGTGCATGCATTTCCACCATATTAACATGTACGATATTATGTTTGCTGTTACTTCTTTCTCTAAACTGCTCTATACAAGTTGTCTTTTCTATCGTAACATACATATTATACGAGTATTTCACTTCCTCAACATTCAAACATATTATCTTGCAGTTCTTTCAGTAAATACATAATATTCTCGTTAGTTTGTGTATAATATTATTTGTCAAAAGATTCTTTTATTTGGCAACACATGCAATTAAACTAATATTTTATTGTAATAATTTGTATACGTAAGATTATAAGATATATACTTAATACATTCCAACGATCTGTGTCAGTTCACTTATGTTTCATATTTTTAGATTACTCTTATGTACAATAGCCTGGTTACTTGTATATAAAAGTTGAAATAACATAGTAAGCATATCTTTAAGGGTGATATCGAGGATGTTTTATGATAATCTTCAACATTAATTGTGTTGTATTGTTTAACACTTTGGTATTATACAGTTCAACTTAGTAGGCGTATTGCCATGTGGAAATATCTTCCAAGCAACTAGAAATATGTTCAACAAGGCTTAAGTAAAAATCTAAATGGAACCTTTTTAAAAAAAATCTTGTTACCGACGAGAATTGAAACCGCAACCCCCATTTTGAAATCAGGTGTCTTACCGACTCACGTATATCGTCCTTTAAGGTTACGCTTTTGATATTAAAATTGAAACTCCCCCGCTCGTGGGACACACGGCATTACAACAAAATTTTCCATCTCGAACAAGTTCAGAAATACATCATGTTATTCTGGTATGGATACGATATGTTTCTGCATCCACTTTTCAACACTTACGTATTTCAAAAAACACTTGCAAACGAATCCATGTAAATATTTAAACTTCGCAAATTTGAGATTTTAAAATAATCAAATCGTAATTTAGTAGATAACGTTACTTACCGTGGTAGTAAGTAATACTTTGTTACTCTTATTATCTCAATTTAAGTTTCACGAATATACGAGTACGATCAAAACGTCTTGATTACAAATTGTATGACACTTTCGTTGTATACAGTAAAACCTGACTTGTATTGCCATATGGAAATCTCTTCCAACCCACCAGAAAGACAGCCTCCGTGGCCTGGTGTATATGACGCCTGTCTTACAACTCGGGGATTGCTGGTTCGATTCCCGTCGTAACCCAGATTTAAAAAAAAAGTATTTTTGTCTGATTTTTACTTCTGAAACATCTTTTAGGTAGGTCGGAAGAGATTGGTGCATGAGAATAAATGTACTGTATAGAATAAAAACGTAATATAATAATTTTAATGTCTGCTGTGAAAACCATACTTGAACTCTTTAAAACATCTGGGTTTCAACAGGAATCGAAGCCACTATCCCCGGGTTGGAAGACAGGCGTCTTACTTACTAGGCCGCAGAGGTTGTCATTGTTTTATCTTATACTTTGTCTCAATGTGTATTTAAAAAAACATTTTTTGAGATTTATGTAATTATCATTTGTTTTTCATGTAAAACGTTTAGGTAATTGTATACCAATATAAAACGAAATAATCCCCAGGTAACTTAGATTTTCTTTTTAAATTTATCTTGAATCTTCGACTTTATAAAGGTAATATTTTTTACAATTCTTTCTTCAATATTTTAATAATGTCATTCAAGATTTACATATTTTTGACCATGTGAGTTAAAAAATATATATTTGAATTTACTCTTAGAAAAACTATGTATGTTTTTCCTCCGAAATTTTAATATATACGTGTAGTATCAGTTTTTCTCTGGCCTCATTCAATTATATAAGGATATAATATATCCATCATTTATATAAAAAAGGGGATACTACACCTATTCACATCATTTGAGAGAATATATTTTTTTTTCCTATTTCTACCTGTGTTTATTTTCCTATGGGGCTTGAAGCAAGTCATAGACGAAATGAAGCATATCTTACATGTTTTTCAATGAAATATTTTAATTAGGATGATTTCTTACTGTTCTGTTCTACTCTAATTTGCTTTTGGAATTATCTCACTTTCCTCGGAAACCTATTCTAAATCAACCATTGTTTTTCGAGATAAAATAAATTTGAGATAGACCTCTTTTACACTCGTGTCCCACAGGATGTTTTAGGAATCGGAGGCGCAGAATTTGCGAATCGTTTTACGTGCTCCCTTTTTAGAAGTAAACCGTTGATGCGGGAATAGAACGATCATTTTTTTCATTACGCGTGTTTCCCTTGTAAAAACACTCTACCGAAAAACCATTAGTAGAAATTGTTTTAAAAGCAACCATAAGAAACTTGGAATATTATGCTAAAATATTGTAACGTGGTTTGTACCATTTCTCAGAAATCTAAATTTTACTTCGTCGCACTTAAAAGCGTTTGGGATTCGTAATTCACTTGAAATTGTTTTTATTGTTTTTCATTTATATGCCGTGTGTTAAATATAAAATATCCACAAAAAATCTACTTACAAAGTTTTGGAGCTCTCGGAACCAGCTTAGATTGGGATATGGTCACAATGGATACTCGTATAATATGCAGACTACCCACTTCATGTCTCCAGCTACAGACAGGCTATGGACCACTTCGTTAATCGCTGTTCCATATGCGCTTTTTTGAGAGAATTAAGACCTACATTACCAAGCGAGATAAGGTAAAATTACTTGCTATGTTATCCTACGTTATTTAAGAAATTTACCATACGGAGGAAGAACGGTATCATCTGTGAAGATGGTCGTCAGTTCACCAGTTCGGCTCTTAAATAAGATTATTATTTCTGATTTGTTTAATTGGGTTTTAATTTAAATACGTTATTAATCAATATGCGTGTTACTTTTTAACTATCAGAAAGTTAAAACATGATTCGTGATGACGTAGTCTGTAAACAGACATATTTGATTAATCAAGTTTACCTTTACAAATTTAAAATTAAGTGTTTTAACTTGTATCGATAATTTGATTATCTTTGTTAAGATGGTACAAGTTGTCCTGAATGATCACAATATAAGTTAAAGGTTTTGGCTTTGACTTTTTGGAATTCTATATTAGGATATTTAACGAGAAATAAAAAAAAACGTTCACTCTTTATCATCACGGTGATAAAGTGTAATTAGTCGAATAGCAAAGAATTTTTTGTCACATATTCCAATCACACTATGCTCAATAAGTTTTATTTAAAAAAAAATATCGAATTATTCAGTCATGAAACCTTTTTACTTTCAGTTCTCGTATTTTTCTAAAGTGTAGTTCGTTTTCTTTCCTTTATAAGTTATCTATTGGCATTTCAATCCTTTCAAACCAATCTTTTGACTCTCAACCTATACCACTGGCTGTCTAGAACACGAATTCTAAAATGGACCAAAGGAGTTGACTTGAATAACAAAGAAGGGCTCGAGGATTATTTCAGTGGAAGTGAGGTCACTTCACTGATCCTTTAATCTGGTGTAAGTACTTGTTCAGAAAATCAGAAAACAAAGTTAAACGGAAATGCGGTCATCTTTCTTAAAGAGTTTTTCAAACGTAGATTTTTCTTAAACGACAAAGGAATTACCGAGTTATTTTAATATATAACAAAAAAAATCACGGTGTCTCAATCGATATATTTCAATATGTATGATTTAAAACATATTTTAGTTTATCTCTAAAATACGAGGGTCATTCAGAAAGTACGGTTACAACATTTATGTAGGATCGAAAAATGCTTGTATTTAATTGAAATTCACAGGATACTTCACAAATATATTAAACCATTTTTCAACGTAACCGCCGTCGAGATCGAGACATTTCTGTAGTCGGGGCACCAGCTTTTGTATGCCAGTGTCATAGACCTCCGCCGCCAGCTCTTTCAGCCACTTCTTCACAGCTTCCTCGACCTCCTGATCGTTGGAAAATTGTTGGGGTGTAGTAACACACCCACGTCTCATCCCCAGTCACGATAGAGTCCAGAAAAGGTTCTCCCTCCTGTGCAAAACGATCCAAAAATTCACGGAGACTTCGAGAAATGTCAGGAAATTCTTCGTGAAGGTCGTCAAGCATCACACCGGTGGTCATTTCGCACTTGTTCTTCAATTTTTTGCACAAGTTCGTCAGAAATCACTGATGGTCTCCCACTCCTTGCTTCGTCATGAGTATCAGTACGGCCTTCTCTGAACAACCTTACCCACTTCGTGACATGTTGTCGACTCATCACATTACTACCATAAACTTCCACGAGCCACCGATGGATAATCGCGGCGGTATTGTTCTGCAAAGTCAAAAAAATGGATCTCGCACGGAAGGGAGGTGTCGGGAGCGCGCGACGATCTCCATCGGAAGAATTTACTGTGACTACAAAATGGCCGACAAACACGCGGAACCAAACAAACTGACCGTTAGGATTCCCCCTACACGCAAGGTGCGCCAACTTCGAAACAATAAATTTCCCCCGGCCTCAGAAGCCCTTGTAATTTTACTTTCTAGATGACCCTCGTATGTAATTTAAAAAATAGATTATTGTTCTTTTTTGTATATATGTTAAATAAAGATTGATTGTTGTTTGACGTAGGAGTCAGTATTTCTTTGCGTTGATATTCAATGAACTATTTAATATAAAAGTGTCATGTTTTAAGATATTTTCAATAACAGGTATCTTTATACACTAAAGGCGATTTTGCTTTATCGCGATATAAATAAAAAGTACATATATTGTACAAAAACTCGATTTAAATTTACGCGCTTGAAAGTAATAAGTGATGCAGCTCTTCTATTTGAAAACAAAAATAATACTTTTCATTTCCCATTTTTAAGTTCCTCTTTTTTTCGTTTCGAACCAAACATCCAGATTACGATTCACTCGACTTCGATTTCCTAGAACTAATAAATCGCGTACAGCGAGGAATGCCTGAAATTAAATGTACGAGTATAATATATTTTATATATTCGTATCATTATTCATATTCTTTATCATTTAATAATGATTCTCAAATATATGTTAATAATAAATCTCGTATTAAAGTATTTCATTTCTGAACTTGACTGATAAATTTGATAATACTCACATTTAATCTTCCTTTTAAAAGAACCTAGTTTATTTTCGTAGTTTTGGCCTAAAACGAGAATTTATTTTTTAACTTCACAATATATCTTTTTATTAACACCATATGGTATCTGATATATTTTTATTAACACCATATGATGTCTGATATATTTTTATTAACACCATATATCTAACATATATGTATGTTAATATTTTATTTTGATTTCTGATTGATACGTAAAACAATAATGTTTTCGGTAAGTAGAACAGTCAACGATTATCATAATTTTAAGTAAATTGTATTATGTATTGTATTAACAATCCAGATGATGAATAACATACATTTTTTCTAGATTTATGAGTGCTTTTTGTGTCTACAAATCAATGAAGGATCCTTTATAAATTGGATGCTTCTGATTTAAGTGTTCTTCCTTGGTGCAATTTTATTATGGTGGAATTTCATTTGTCTTAAATATGATTTATTTTTACGTCGAAAAAAGTTACAGAACTTCAAATTTGCCATACGTATTCATTTAAAATCACTCACTAAATGCATATAAATATTTTAATAACGTACATTGATTGCATAAATAATATTTTTGTAGTCAGCTACTGGGCTTTTTTCTATTCCTTGTATTTTAAATAGAATAAACCGCATAAAGTAAATTTAAATTCGCGTACATTGAGGGATTAATTTACTTTCATTCCATGTTTGTAGTAGAGAGTAATAACTTAATTTCATGGGGGTACATTTCCCTCATACATCATGATCTTCTTTTGATCTTTATACATTCGTCTTCATTTGATCTCTATCTGAGCGACACTTTGTTCATGCAACAATGCCCAAATCGCATCGCTTTGATGAAATCTTATAAATACGAAGTAAGTAAAACGAAACGCTCATTTTAAATGGATCGGTTCGCCTCTCCGCAGCTCCCAGTTTGACTGGATCTAATATTCATTTCAATTAACGTAAGCCATGCACAATATCAACACCCGCTTAACGCCCGCCACCTTCTGACATTAATAACGATTAATTATTGTATGTACTTTGTACACAATGGAAGTCTACTACTGGAGGTATAGCACATGCAAGCGTACACAATGGAAGTCTACTACTGGAGGTATAGCACATACAGGCGTTACGAACCAACTCATTTCATACACTGTATGTTTGATTAATTCTCTCTCAATCGGTCTAAGCTTTTAGTTAAGTTATTATAACTAACCTACTTAAAGGCAATAGTTCATCTGGTAACAATACTCGCATGCGTTTAATTTGACATTCATGTTAGTGCTGTTATCTCTTCAAGTTCGTAGTAGTATTGTCAACACACGCGATGATGAACCTCGAGTTCCGTTCCTACTTGAGTGATTCTAATTTCGGAGACTCGATTAATCAGGCAGAAATGACAAAAATAATAAAATTTCAATTTAAGCACCTTTTAGAGAGCGAATACTACTCAAGGACACATTTATTCGGGATTCGAACCCACTTTTACTGTCGGAAAAAAATACAAAAGATAAATAAGTTGAGTGTAAGGAGAGAAAGGTGGGAGTTACGGCCACTAGATTAGGACCTTTCCCACAACCACATATGTTTAGAAATAACTAACAATGTTAACTCCTGGCAACGCTCATTAATATACTCGAATCTGGATTTGTTGCGAGACTCCATGCGAACCAAAAAAACTATATAACTTAATGTGCGTAGCTTGATTATTTTTGAAAAAAAACTTTTAAAGAGTGCCGTTTAGGTGGAAAGGTTCAAGCGGTAATGGTATGACCAACATTGGTTGAGGAATTCATATTACGGGCATTCATAAAAGTATTTTTTTATATTTTCCTAAAATAGAAAAGTTTACTCCTTTTAAAGTAGAGTACTTAAAATAAATAAATCAATCAAAAGGGTTATATATTTTTTTATATTTCCATTATTTTGTGTACATGATTGTACTATATATGTATATGATACACCTTGCGGGTCTATGCATGCATCAGTTTCTTTCAACCAAACAGCTCATCTTCGATACTTCAAATTGTTTTGGTCCATAACAAATCATACAAAAAAATTGTTTTAACTCAAGTAAAAAGGAATCAAATATATTACCAATATATTAATAATAATAGTAAAACTAGATAAGAGAAATTCGTTCAAGTATAGGGAAGGGAAACAAATGAGAATAAAAAGATATTCTGAATTATGTTTTTTTTTTTCAGTTTTCTTTTGAACGTAAATAAGCATAGCATGGTGCACATCAGATAATTCTAGGAAAGCTCGTTCCACACAGTCGCGTCGAGTGAACCGCAAATTATTATATATTTTATAAACAGAGGTTTGGTAAGCAAAGAACTATTATAGCATGGTCGAAGAGAACATTCGTGCTGTGAAAGAAATTGAAATTGTTTGCGAAGATTTGAAGAAGAATTAGGATTGTGAATCACCCAAAACAGTTCATTTATTTAGCCTTCAGCCTAGTTGATCCTGCTATGAATATTTCTTTAAACATCCTGTATATTAATCAATCACCAGCTGTTTGAGTGGTTATTTTAATTAATTTTTTATTTTAAGGAGATGTAAGTTTTAAAACATTCCCTCATGCAGCCATGAACCCCGTTCGGTTCAACACATAAGACAGGGTCCCTAATTAATTGGTTCTCTATCACACCTGGACTTTTCGTTTAAGTGAGTGTTCCTCGTTTCTCTCCGTTCGAATAATACTCTTTGGGAGTTTATCGCACCTGCTTCTAAAAAAGTCACAATTTTAACCCTTTCAATAAATTAAAAAAATATTGATTTACCTTACAAATTGAACATAGAAAAATGTTAACATTGACATAAAATATATTACAAACTGGAAAGATAACACAATTCTTTTTTTTCTAACACTAATGTTTATTGATGAAAAATAAAACATCCGTATTTGAAATTAAATATCCAATTCCATTGACACTATTCCTTAAAACGACCAAGTAGTATGATGTCGGTTGTAATATATATTTTTATATAGCCTTAAAGTTATTAATATCATCATCAACATTTCCATCTTTTTCCTTTTCCGGTAGGCAGAGAGAACAGATCTTCAATTAAATGTACCCTTGTAAACATTTCCGCTTCTTTCAAATCCATAGATCTTGTGACGCATTTCGTTAATGATGCAATCCTTAAGTTAGTTTTCATATATTTTAAATTAATTTTGTTATAAATAATGAAAGCTATACATATTTTTTTAGATATTATTAGACTATAGCTTAGATATTATCAAGATGTAGTAAAATACGGTTATCCTACTCTATGTTCAAACATGAAGTATCTTCTAAAAAATAATTTTCAAGGAAAAATTATGTGATTTAAAAAAATTACATTAGTCTTAATATAAACTTCATAACGTTGGTTTAAATAATAAATATTATGAACATTTATTTTAATAAAAACTTACGAATTTTTCTGTAAGTTTTTAACGAGGAAATGTTCCTTATAATTAAAAAGGTTAATGAATAAAGTAGAACTTGACTTAAGAACTATTACAGTTCGGTTTAGTTTATTTTTTTAATAAACCTATGAAGCTAATCATTGTTTGAATTAATTTATTGATTTCAATACGCAACTATCGTATTCCTACTTTTGAAAGTTATTTTAACCAAGTATATTTCGATATCAAAAACGTTATCATCTTCAATTTATTTTAATTGTAATCTTTATGTTTAATTCACAAGGAAACGAATGTCACATTTTGCCTATCTACAATAATGTCATAGTTATTTTCCGAATCTACTAAAATTTGTACAAATTACGATTTTCCCGTTCCTGAAAACATAAATTAGTTAAAGTAAAGGTAAGGTTTAAGGTTAAACCTTCGTTTAATCCTTGTAACGATAATTATTTTCTGTTTGCCGGATTTGTATCGCCTGGCTGGTAACACATTACGCACCGATTGGTCTCTTTATCAACTCAATCATAAGAATATTATATAATGAAAATCGACAGATATCCATGGTACAGAACAAAGGGTGATTATCCAAAATATGCGCATCATATCGAACTAATCACGGTGTGCAACTATAGAAAATTCGAAACAAGAAGGCAAGAATCCATTGCGATATTCCTACTGAAGGCTTTTCAAGGTAATTTTAACTGTCCCACGCTAATAGAAGCAGTAAATTTATATGCTTTCTATACGTATAGACATGTAACGAATCACCCTCTGTTATACGTACCAACTTACATGGCATGGCTAAACTATCAGAATGAATATCATGGCTAAACAGTCAGTCGCGCGTGGTAAAGAGATATTTAGTCAACTGAATGACACTGGATATATTCTCGGTGCCATCTGTATGCGAATGCAGTATGCGTAAAACCCAGATATTCTTCCTTACGTATAAGCTAACTAGTAGCACACTCTCTTTACGTAGCAGGAGAAATCCGTACATGGGTAAAACATTGGATTATTTAGTTTTACGAAAATCTAAAAGTTTTATATTGTACTATCAATATCTTAAATATGTGTTTGTAATGTCTTATGAAAGAAAGAAAAATGCAGTACCTGATTATTTGTTAAAAATATTTATATAATTCAGATGCAATCCAGGCAAAACACTCACTTCTGAGACAAAAAGTGAGGTAGAATATATTGTATGATTTGGAAGAGATCGGAGAACACACTGGTGAGGTAATTTAGAAAAAAATGTATGTGAACCCAACTGGGAGCAGTCTTCCCAGAATTTCTAATTTAAGAGCAAAGTCATATCCGGAAGTGGAAATTACAAAACAGTACACTCGAAAGTAATCAAGGAGCCAATTTTTTGCAGTTCTATTTTGGCGAATTTGTAACAATTTAACTAAACATGCTATGTGAGATTTTATTTACAGTTTCATATTTTTTTTTGCTTAGAGACCTTGAAGATTCAATACATATTCAGGCAGCACTTCGTATCAATGTAAAATCATTTTTATACATAAACTCCTGCTTTAGAAATGCATTTTCCCAGGGAGCGGTAGTTTTTTTTATCCCGTCATCGTAAAATGAAGTGGTTCAGCAGCCAATTGCGCACAAACCCTTCAACTACATCGTCGTCGTTGAATCGTTGCCCTCCCAGAGCTTCTTTCAGTGGCCCAAAGAGATGAAAGTCGCAGGGCTATAAGGAGGGTGTTCCAGTCGTGTCCAACTCATGTCCTCCAATTGTTTGCATGTTACAGCTGCAGTATGGGGCCTCGCGTTGTCATGGAGAAGAATCACTTCTCGTATCGGTTAATCGCGACTTTTGTATCGATAAGCAAATTTAACTTCACTCAACAGCTCGCAGTAGTACGCCGCATTGATTGTGCGACGATCGTGTAAAAAATGATGTGCAAAATGCCACGCCGGTCCCAAAAAACGGTCGCAAGCATCTTACCAGCTGACAAACTCGGCTTTCACAGGAGCTTTCTCATCCTTCTTTCTCCACATGCTGGCTTTTCTCGACTCGGGTTTGTAGTAGTGTACCCAAGGATCTTCGCAGGTAACGATGCGACTGAAAAATGCGCCCCCTTCTTGTGCAAACCACGGCAAGAGCCGCTCACGGACGTGCAAACGTGCCGACAGTCTAAAGACGTGGGACCCATCGAACAGATACTAGATGACGGAGTTCTAGGTCCTTTGCAATAATGGATTGAGTGTTCCCATATCTTATTCCTATTTCAGAACAAATTTCGGAAACCGTCAAACATCGATCGCCTTCCAGAAGATCACGAATGGCGTTAATGTTCTATTCGGTAATGCTCGTCCGTTGGCGACGATCATGGCTCTTGTTTTCGACCTATTCATGGACTATCATGGACCCTTTATACCAAGCAAATACACGAGGCTTTAACAGTGTTTGATCCGCAAACTGTGTTGTCAGTGTCCGCAGAATTTCAGCCGGTTTTACAACCTCACGACCGAGAAACTTGATGATTATGTGTTGCGCAATCGACGGGTGTACCTCTTTCTCAGACATCGTGTGCCCTACTAATGAAGGAATCTGCCGAGGCCGTCCGACCGCTCTCCCCACTCCTGATATGCCCACCCAACAACACTCCGCGCGCGGTCCGTTTAAAATTACGCGCTCTAAAACAAGTCTCGTTTATATTTGATCCACCCTCATAGTTTTTGTGCTGGTTAAACTAATCGCATTTATGAATACTACACATTTTGAGCTCAACGATGATAATGTATGTTATTCTTCGGCGCCATCACGTGACATTCAATCTTGCATAAGTCCCCAAGTTCACTTTAAAGCATAACTATACCAACAGTCCATTGTCCATTCCAACGATCTGATTCAGAGATACAGAAAGGTCCTTTACATATCAACGTCAGTGGAAGTATCATATACTCGTACTTTTAAGAAATATCTAAGAATATAAAATTATTTAAATTTTTTTTCATTATTCGCAACACTTTGGTCTAGAATGTGTTAATATGTCAAGCGAAATAACGGCACGAACAAAACATTTCATTGTAACTGATATCCCTTTGCAGGTTTATATGAATAATTTATTTTTCCGCTTGTCTGTTTTGTAGTTGCACGTCACATAAAATACTAAGGTAGACATTAATGCAAGATTTTTTGAGTTCTTGTAACAAAACACATTACTTGCATGTGTCTAGTATTATAGTATTACATTAAAAACTGTTTTATTGTATTGAGTAAGAAATGGAAGGGTTTATATATATATATATATATATATATATATATATATATATATATATATATATATATATATATATATATATATATATATATATATATATATATATATATATATATATATATATATATATATATATATATATATATATATATATATATATATATATATATATATATATATATATATATATATATATATATATATATATATATATATATATATATATATATATATATATATATATATATATATATATATATATATATATATATATATATATATATATATATATATATATATATATATATATATATATATATATATATATATATATATATATATATATATATATATATATATATATATATATATATATATATATATATATATATATATATATATATATATATATATATATATATATATATATATATATATATATATATATATATATATATATATATATATATATATATATATATATATATATATATATATATATATATATATATATATATATATATATATATATATATATATATATATATATATATATATATATATATATATATATATATATATATATATATATATATATATATATATATATATATATATATATATATATATATATATATATATATATATATATATATATATATATATATATATATATATATATATATATATATATATATATATATATATATATATATATATATATATATATATATATATATATATATATATATATATAATATATATATATATATATATATATATATATATATATATATATATATATATATATATATATATATATATATATATATATATATATATATATATATATATATATATATATATATATATATATATATATATATATATATATATATATATATATATATATATATATATATATATATATATATATATATATATATATATATATATAT
>CATKWJ010000286.1:0-90523 GCA_949825065.1 Odontocerum albicorne | reverse complement strand
AAATCGAGGATGTGTGTGTAATGCTTATTATCGCCTAAAATATTGCCTCTTTCTCTCCGTCGTCCTGCCCCTCGTGTCTGAGGATGGCGTCAGCCGTCGATGACCCTATTAATGGTCTTCTTCCATCTGGAACTGTTCCGGGCCGAATGGAGAGCATCCGATATATTGTAGAAGATCCCGTCGCAGTACTGATCAAGTCACTCCACCTGGTTGGTTAAAATATGACTACAATAAAATTATTGAAACATTTGCGAATTTAAAAGCTAGAAAGTTAGTTTGTTAGATAATTATACGAGTATGTATTATATGATACTCGTTTGTAGGTACTGCAAGAGAGCAGCATTACTAAAATACTTGACATATTTAATATCACATATTGATTTCATATCACATTACCAAAAGCAAAAGTAAATTTTTTCTTAGATTGAGCGCGTTAGAAGGCACTCATCAACATACTTAAGTGACTGTGAATATATGTTTATCATATGTTTGTGTGTATATACTCGTATGTATGCATTATTTTTTATTTTATATAATTAAAAAAAAAAATCTGTGTAATTTTTCTTCTTTTTTAATGTCTTGTATTTTTCAAAGTACTCGTAATTGGGCTAAGCCTGTTTTGAAAAAATAAATAAATAAATTTTCGTATATAGTTGGAGATGTTATTATTGGAAAGTTGATGTACTCGTATGTACTCGTATATATTTTTTATTAGATTGTTTTAATCCATTTGTATTATTTAAATATGTTGTTAATATTAACCGAGCGCCGTTAAACTTAAAATTGATATGTATTATTAGCTAACTTGCGCATACCGACCTAAATGAATGTTCAATGAAAACTGAAATCGCCATCAAAGATACGTTTTGTGTTACATAAGAGGCGCATTTATTGCCCCGGACGCTTAAATACATAGTTCCGCCCCTGATCAGAAGTACATCTAACATTTGGCTTCAGTTCCATATATTCAATTATTTATCCGTATATTCTTACTTCAGCCCCAATCAGTACTTAAACCTAGTTTATCTTTCATTCTTCATTAGTTACGTTTTACTGAAATCATTACTACAAAAATATTGCTCTTTATGGAAAATTCGTTCGAGTACTATTGTAGATGTAAAGAGAAAGATTTGACAATGAATGTTGCGAAATCCGAAAAATGCCATATATGGGTGAATAATGAAAGGTTGAAGTAAGTTGAATAATTCTGATAATAAGGTCGTATTTTCTCAGATGATGGAATATTTACAAGGGATTTTGAACGGCGTGTAGCGATAGAAACAAAGTCAATGGGACATTAAAACGTATACCACATTACTTGAATCGGACAGCATCAAAATCTGCCAACAGTACTTTAGTATCAACTTTGTTGCATGGGAGTGAAACATGGATGTGGACCAAGACTGAAAAGAGATTATTAAATGCTGTAGAAATGTATGCACTTAGAATAATACATGGGGTGACAATGTATGATATAATACTGAATTAAGGGATGAGTGTGAACTTAATGTTGATGTGTCGAGAAAGATGAAGAATAGCAATCTGAGATGGTTTGGACCTGTGGAACGAATAAATGAAATACTAACAAACCAAATATGAGGGGTAGAGTAAGGCCAAGGAAAGTATGGTTGGATCAAGTGACTTATATTTTGAAAAAAGGAAATGTAAAAGCTAGATAAATCGTAGGAGTTGTATGAAAAGTTGTATACGTATAAAAAAGGCAAAGGATGTGTGTCACGATACGAAATTCTGGCACCCTCTCCTTCCTGCTTACCCCGATAGGGAGACGGCGTGATGGTATGTATGAGTATGTTAATATCAGATGGTTTGGGCATGTAGAACGATTGATTAAAAAAAACCTAACAAAACAAATATATGGTGCAAATGGCGTGGAAGAGAAAGACCAAGAAAAACATGGTTGGATCAAGTGAATGATATTTTGAAAGAAGAAAACGTAAAAAGTCAGAGAAACCGTAGAAGCTGTATGAGAAGGCGTATGGATAAAGAAAAGGCAATGGAATGTGCGTCGAGATAAAAAATACTTGCGCTTTCTCCTCTCTGCCTACCCGGACAGAGAAAATGGAATAGTTGCTCTGTCTGTATCGTGATTTCTTTAATAAAATTTGAAGGAGAATGAAAAATTGTATTTTTTTTTAAATAAGGTAATATATACATTTAAAATGAATAACCATTGGTTGCATTTTTTTCATACGTGAGGCCATGCGGGGCACATCTATTTAGGCGCCAGCCGTTATTTTTCGTGTCATGGAATGGGCCATCGCACCATCAAGACCGTGGAGTTGGTAGAAAAAAATATTTCGGATTCTTAATACTTTTTCCATTTAATTCACTGACAATATTTTTTTTATTCTACCGACAGTGCGTTAAAATGATGCGCCACCATACATTTCCTCAGCTTATTTACATAAAAGTTTTGTGTTCTAGGTAATTTATTTTTTGACCTAACAGCATATGCTATTTACATATTCCAGTCTGGTTTTCACTTAAGGCCTATAAAAACATCTTTCTGGTTGAGTGGAAGAGATTGCCACGTGGCAATAAACTCGCCAGGTTAAAAAAAATATATGAAAATCTTATGTTGATTTTAAAATGCAATATTTTAATTTTATTAATTGTATACAGATCACTCATGGGCAATTTTTAAAAATCCCTCGCCAGCTTCCAGGGTTTTCGTAGGGATTTTAGCATTCTTGAAACATTTGCATACTTTGTATAATGCACGCTGCTTTTTTTCCTGAATTTATTCCATGTTAAGAATATTCTACCATTTTGTCTCAATTTTGGGAATAAACAGAAGTCGTATGAATGTGAAGGTTGTCGAGATGCCTTCATTCTGCAATGTTCATGTATAATAACGATTGATTTAAATATTGTCAAGAATACAACGTCTATGAGACCATTCATCGTTCAAGAATATATATAGTACTTCTTAAAAATATTGTAAGAAATGTCAACTGCTTTGGCCAAGTTTCCTTATCGATAATTTAGTATACGTCACGATTTGGGAGTATTTATTCGTACAGTTGGATACAGTATTTTCTTAAGCATACAGTTAGATAAGATGCTATGAATGTTTGTATTTATATTTTTTCTACCAATATTATTACAAAAGGTAATCATGTCTTGTGATTGGAGAAACTTTCTAATTCAATTGGCGGATTTCACCACAGTTGAAAATTAAATTCACTTGCGTATGTAATATTATGAAGCTATAATAATTTCAAGATCTTCAAAAATAAATAACGTTAAAGCTTCAACACAGTAAAGTTGTAATTTCTTTTATTAAAGATTTTGACTTTCATCATCATCATCATCACGCCATGCCTCAATTGTGGTAGCCACATATAACAGAGCAATACTTAATTTTATCTTAGCACACATCTTTCGCTTCGGCTACGTTCATACATCTCGTCATGCACATTCTCCTATTATAACGGGTTTTCACTTTTTCCTCTTTCAGAATTTGAATCATTTGGCCGTGACACGTTTTACTAGGTCTTCTCAAACTTATCGTACATTCTATACCAAAGATTTTGACTTGGACTAAATAAATTACAAATTTATAATATTAATTGTATTTTACGACACACAATGTAAGAATATAACCTAATTTTAGTATATATTTGTTATTACACAAATTTTTGCGTTAAATCTCTGTGACCGAGATTAATCCAGAGCTATTCTTCAAACCGACTGATCTTGGGTCGAGTATATATGTATATATATATTAGAGCTTCGTTATTTTTGTTTTCTATCGCTAAATGCAATCCGATATCCCTCTTAACTCTTCCATCATCTGAGAAAACTTTACCTAAATAGGATAATTTTTCCGTGAATTGCTCTAACCTTTCATTACTTACCCATACGAGTCCATCGCATTTATTTTTCCTTTAACACTTTTCTATCACAATGACTTTGAATTTCGCAGCATTCATTTTCAGATCTTTTTTTACATGTCATATACAATTTACTTATTATACTCTGTAATTCTTCCTCATTCTCCACTAGTATCTACCATGCCATCATCATGCAGCAATCTGCACACATTTCAATTTACATTTATATGTCACCCATTTTGACCTCTGTAGTGCAATAACAAATAAATATTGTTTTTTTTCTTTCTTATAAATATCGAAGCATCTTTCATCCACAACATATCTAAAAATCATATTTCATTACGTGGGATTGCCCTTCCTGAGTTACAAAGTATGTACTTGAAATTAAAAAGTGTTTTTTTTTTCAAAATATGAAAACCTATGAAAGTATTCTTCTGCGCCGTAAAGTCAATGCTGAGGACCGTGTTACGCATTGAACATTTTGTATATTGTGCACATTCTTCTTCAGTCATCCCGGCATGTCATTGTCTGCAGAGTCTATCGAGCCGAACATGTTCTATCGCCAAGTCTTACAGGACATGCTTGGGGGAAACACTCTCAGTCTTAAAATGAGGCTCGCTCCGTTGGATCTGGAGGTTCAGAATCAATCCGCAGAGTAAATGTCGTGGTACTGCGATGATAGAGCCAATAATTTTCAAAGGAAGTACACTCAGCCTTACATCGGTTTATCTTCGGACTGATTATTTACTTAGGTGTGTCACCACCGGACAAGGAGTCCCTTTGAGCAGTTTCTTCTTCGTCACTGCGTGACGTCACGATCATAAAAAAAATTAGAAGATTTCGATCTTCTATTGAAAATCGCGCTGGATGGGAACTTATTTCGTCCCCCATAACAGCGTGGGTGGTGGTGGGATTGAGCTGAACCGGCTGCAGATCATCTGGCAAATGCGGGACAGGAATACTTTTCACCTGATTACTCTAGATGATCTACTATTGCTCCTACGACTCCCCCACATTCCCAGTGACCATGAATCTTTCCATGAACCGGAGAATGCGTCAGGTGCATAATCGCAATAGTCTCTCTGATCTTAATAGACAACACTTTTGTGAAAGGAAAGAAAAATACCTAAATTCAATCGAAAAAAGTTTAAGAAACTCTGATTTAGTAGATCAAAATACGTTGAATTGAATTGTTAACCTTTTAATATTGCCGATTTTATGTTTCATGACATGAAAATATAATAATATAAATATTTAAGGATACGAAAGCATGCACTATGCACTCGATGCAGGTTTGGATGTATTCAAATAGCTGTTTCACGATAATCATGCACCACGTTTACTGGTGCACATGTTTTACCTATATTCGGCGAAAAATAAACTTTCTATCAACATCTTAGCGAGATCAATGAGATATTCCAAATGGATAATTCAAATCTAATGTTCTAACATAAATTGATAACAATGAATGTTGTTAATGATTATATTGAATTATATTACACTTTCGTTGTATATAGTATAACCTGGAGAGTTTATATAAAAGTGGTAATATATTTCTACCAACCAGAAAGATATAAAAAAACCTTAAGTGAAAACTAGACTGAAAACGTTTTTTAAAAAAAACTTTGTACCAACAGGAATTCGGGTTGAAAAACACGTGTGGTGTCAACTAGGCAATGGATACTGTTACAGAGAAGATTATTATATATTCCATTTACATATATTTATTTTTCAAGCGTTATCACTCCAAAGACGCGTACGTTATAATTGACATTTCTCAAATATTGCGAAATTAATGAGCTTATTGAACATCTTTATGCAATCAGACCGTAAACACTCAAAAGAAAATATATTCCATGCTATAGGTCCAGTCACCAAAAGATTACTCGAGAGTGTTTTTGGTTTCTGTTTGTTCGATTCACTTTGAACAGACAATTAAAATTCTTGGAGCTCAGTGTAACACGTCTCCAAGAAGGCACATCCTTAACGTATGAATTCGGCCATGTACGAGTATAAATAGAAAGGAATCGTGATGCCTTCGTCTTGCAGTAGATAGATGAAGACTGAAAGTGAAATTTAATTAATATCCTTATATTTCTAAACTTATATTTTGATTTTAGATACTACTATAACTTTTAGATAACAATAAAAAAAAAATAGCAAGCATTCAAATATGGCTTTGTCTACCTCGAGTTGTTGGAGATTTGAGTTACGTTTGCAGCTTTGAGAAGCGCTTGGATATAGCCATTTTTGGAAAGTCTTATCAAAACGTATGATTATATATAAACACTACACACATACACTAAACTCAAAGCCAAATGTGTTAATGTCACACATCAGAAATCTACAAAGGTTCTTTTTTAGTTTGTGTTCCTTTGGTAAGTTATCTGCGGTTTTCTTACCAAGGGTGTTTTCCTAAACATACGAAGACGCTTGGAAGTTCTAAATCTAATGGCCGAAGCCACCACCTTCGTATCGTTTGACATTTTTTTGTAAATTTTTAATCTGTCAATAAAAGTGGGTTCGATTCTCGAGATAAAGCGCTCTTGAGAAGAATATGCTCTCGAATCAGCGCTATAAAATTGTCCTTTTATTATTATTATTATTATAAAATTTGATCTTTGTTTTATTTATTTATTTCATGACACTCATACTGTCATATTTAAACTTGAAAAACAATATTCTGTCAATTAATGGTTCGATTTCTTTTGATAAGATTCTGATTTCCTCTCCTGTCTTTTCTCTTGATTTTAGAAAACTAAGCCCACGTGACAGGTGTTTCCCTATTGTGAATTTGTCAATAATAGTGGGTTCGAATCACGTGTTAAAATATTCTTGAGGAGAATCTAGTTTATATTTTTTTAATCTTCTGGCAACATACGAGTATTATTACCAGCGGTAAATTCCTACAGAAATTCAAGAAAGATAGTTCAACATAGTTTATATCGACCGATCTTGTATAAACACCAAATACCGGGCACTTTAATTCCCAGGATTTGGAGCATTGATATAGTGCCTCACACAATTATAATTGAATCCGGTGGGGCGATAAAAATAAAATTTTATGGGTGCACCTATCATCATGAGCATTTTAAACTTTGAACTTAAGCCCGGTATACACACGTGTAATAATATTACGATTAAACACAGCTTTGGAATCAAATTTATGGGCCGTGTAACAGACGTCACGACGGTGCCAATTTTAGTGCCGGTATTTAGCTTCGGAATCAATTATTACGGAATTATTATATGGTAATGGTCATTTTTGATTTGATTGGTAGGATAAACGTAAAGAAGTGTTGTAGTTCTAAAAATGTAAGCTTTTTGCACAATATTGTTCAAAATAAATTAGCAGGAAGACGGTGATAAAGTACTCTGTTTTGTGTTGTCCGACGTAGATATTTTCTGTTAATATATTGTATATTTAACTTATTTTGAGAAAAATACTTAACAATGAGACCTTTTTAATTTTCAATTTAACCTTTCAATCTTCTTGTTTCTACTATGCGCTTTACTGTTCCTCTTCATCTCTCCTAACACACCACAGCTTGTAGCGCCTTCTCCACTGTTGAACCAGTCACAGATTTTACTTAGTTCGTTCGTCTTGTAGGGGTTCTTCCTTTCCCTCTGCTCCCTTACATATTTCCTGTAATGCCTAACCTCTCCAAGCTGTCCTGATTTGACCTTGCAATGTACTCGAAACCAGGAAGAAACGTTTCAGCCAAATTAACGTGCAATTACGAACTACGTGTTTCGTGCTTACTCCAGAGGTTCTAAACCCAAAGGCAGTTTAATGGGGTCGAAGACAATCTTGTCTCCCGACTACAATCTTCAATATATCCGAATCACCAATTCGGATGTGTTGAAAAGTACCACACGAATAAACAAATAAAAAATACATAGTATATAAAAGGGTATTGAATATAAATGTTTATGAAAAGTCTATCTACATAGAACGAGATTATTTTTTAATAAAAAAAATTTATTACGCTCCCCTGAAGATGAGGTGAAAGCCTTGAAACCGGTAGGGTTATACCGTCATAAAAAAAGTGGAATAAACAGTGTTTGTTAAAAATAAATTACAATAAATCCTTTTAATGCGTATTAGGACGAAAAAAATATTTAAAAGGTAATGCTCTGGACACTTGATATTTTTTTATTTGAAACATTTGATGTATGGCATACTCACGACTCGAGCAAGAGCCTCCATTGCTGGGTAATCATTGTAATTGCGACCGTCGGGAACGCCTGCAATGCTTTATGAATGAATAATTATTGTTGGCCGCCACTGACGGTGTAAACTATGCTTTATGCCCGCACAGAGCACGACTCGGAATTAATAGAAAATAAATCACAGAACAATTATTATTACGGGAGATTTCCAATATCCATCCATCTGGACATGATAAGCGTGTACTAATTTCGGAAGATTATTGTCATTACTGTTTTTCCTCCTAAAGTCTATGCCACTTGTGTGAGAAGATTTATTGAATCAGAATACTATAAGTGTTTGAGATCGAAGTTGTTTGATTTATTAAATGAATATTTTCAATTTGTAATGAAATTTTATCGCCAACAACGAAAAAGTAATGTAGAAGATATAGAACACCTGATATATGTGTAAATATAAGGAAAATCTAAATAATAATTGTTGACTGATTCAATCGAAGAAAGCGAAGTATTTTCCACCATTAAAAGAAGATTAGGAGATCAAAGGAGAGTTATATGTATAGAAAAAAATATGAAGATTGTCAACAGACGATTGTTAGTAAAGGGAAAAGACTAACAAGGGTACCTTTTGATATAAATAATGAAATATTTGAGCGTTTATTTATTTTATTTATACCATATATGACAAGATTTTTTAAAATACTTAATTTGTGAAAAAAATAACAGATAATTTAATGTGGGCACACAGTTTTTATGGATCTGGGTTTGTTGCATTTCAATTGTCGTGCCCTCAGTAAACTAGGCTTTTCCCTGTTTAAAGATGCGCCAAAAATGTATGCTCACTTTAAATTATTGTAAATTCAGTATTTATTGAAGTGTATCTAAGAATAAAACTCCAAATATAAAGAAAACAGACGTTTTTTTTTATTGCAAATTTTCAAATTCATGACCGTTTTGATCTTTGCACTGCTAATAATGTGGAATGGCAAACATCACGAATGAATGGCTTAGGTATTTGGGCGCATTCTCTTTACATAGCTACTCTCTATTAATTAATTGTTACCGGTTTTGTTCCATAAACTTTGTGTTTGATAAATCTCCATAATATAATTCACTGGCGGGAGTCTGAGAGATATGCAATGCTAGCTTTATTCAATCCATCTGTTCGACAATTTTTCATCAAGATAGGCCCTCACATCACCTTGCTGGGAATAAGGTGCGATGGTTGCTGCGCAATACTCGGAGAATTCAGTTGCGGTTCCAAAAGGCGTAGATCGATGAGAAGGTAGCGATGGTGAAGAGATTCCTCTTATGGCAGGTTTGTAGCAGGTCTCAAGTAAAAACACAGGAGGTAGATTGTACTAAGAATATATTTCAAAAATTAAAATGCCCCTTCTTATGAACGGTCAGTCGGTCATAGCAAGCGCTCACACCTCGCGAAATTCAACAATTTTCGGGAGTTTTGCGCAATGCTTAAACCAACCGGTCAGCGACCTAGTCACGACGCCCGTCCATAAGTCCTCATTTCCTCTGCGGTCGCGATAACGATCGAACCCAAACAAACATACGAGTACATATTTCAACAAGAATTTCAATATTAATAAGGATTTACATATCAAACAAATATCAAATATACACATGACAAATATCTACACATATTCAGAGCGTGACGCATATGTCCATTACAGTTTTATTTGGGACAACTTATATATTTTTTTAGGAAAGTCTCAAAATATCAAAATAAGAGAGGAAATGACACGACTGCAACAAGGATTTCAATATCCGCTTATGCATGCGAATTTTGCGTTGCTACATAATCTCCATACTTTTATATGGTATTGAAGCATGGAAATTTACTCTGAAGTAAACTTATCTTGAAAAATAAAGGTTGTGAAGTAGAAATTGTTCTAACAAAATTTGCCATGTCCAAAGTTGTATAGAATTTAAAAATCGGTTCATGCTTTTACACACCAAAGTTTGTGTGGTGTGAGTTTTGGATTTCTCTAAAGTTCTCTATGGAGCATGAATGCTCAGGAAAAAGAAATGACATATCGTTCCAATCTTTTGATTTCCCTAACCCTCATTTCGATCAGACTGACAACCTCCATGGCCTCGGCAAGAAGTTTGTCTTTCAACCCGGAATTTACGGTTTTGATTCATACCAGAACCCAATTTATGATAAAAAGGATTCCAGTTTGGTTTTCATGTAAAGCCTCTCTTACATTTTTTTCTAGTTAGTTGGAAGATATTGTCATATAGCAATAAACCTGTCAGGTAAATATATGACTTATGAACAACATTGTGTGGTGATAGGAAACAAAGTCAATAGGGTACTAAAGCACCATTATTTAAGTATCAATATTGATGTATGGGAGTGAAACATGAACGTGAAAAAATACTGAAAATAGCCTAATTAATGCTGCGAAAATGCGTGCTCTCATAATAATACATGTAGAGACAATGTATGAATACGGAATGGTGAGATTAGGGATGAGTGTCAACTTAAAGCTGGTGTATTTAGTAAAATCAAGAAGAGTACTCTGAGCTGGTTTGGGCATGTAGAACGAATGAATGATTACTGACTAATAAAACAAATGTACAGTGCAAATTTGTGTGAAAGGAGTGTAGACGAAGACCACGAAAAGTGTAGTTGAATTAAGTTAGTGATATTTTGAAAGAAGAAAACTTTAAAAGCCAGATAATGGTAGAAGTTGTCTCAGAAAGTATATGGATGTAAAAAAATGCAAAGGATGTGTATCGAGGTAAAAAAGACTTACGCTCTCTCTTCTCTGCCTACACTGACAGGGAAATGTTGTGATGGTATGTATGTATGAAAAACATTTTATATTCATTTATCAAAGATTTTGACATAAACTTTATGGAACTTCATATAACATACTCATAATAATATATTAAAATAATTTACTTTGTTATTCCTCTAATTTCATTACTCCCCGCGACACGTGTTTCTACCCCCTATCTCGAGTCTCTCTTCGGGTAGAATGATCCTTGTTTATTATGAGATCAACATTTTGGTCTTACTCAAAACATTGCTTTGGGTTGGATTTAGATTGTTGAAAGTATGGTTGAATTAAGTTAGTGATATTTTGAAAGAAGGAAACGTAAAAAGTTAGAGAAATCGTGGGAGCTGTGTGAGAAGGTGTATGAACGTAGAAGAGGCAAATTATGTGTATCGAGATGAGAAAGTCCCCGGCAGAATGTAAATAAATACAATTAAAAGTTTATTGTGTTTATTTACATAAATTTAATAGTAAATTTACATGTACTTATTAAATAGCCTTTCAGGTGAAATTGAACGACGATAGAAATTAAATTAGAATTCGTTAATATATATCGTCAAAGGGCAGAGTAGTGCAAGTAAATGACTTAATATGCGGTAGTCTGAAATGATCAATGGCTGGCAATTCGTGTCCCATAAATTTCCATTGCTCTCTCGTAACGTCGATACTTGATATCGTTGCTTAATGTAAACACAGGAGCAATGCTTGTATATTCTGACGAATTTTATTTTAATTTCAGCATAAAAAAAGAAATCTTGAAAAACCACCTGACATGTTAAGACACGATAAAAAATGTATGCTAATTTATACAAATTGCTTCACTAATATGTTTTTAGACTTACATATATACAATTCCGTCATTTCCTTGCCAGGGTAGGCAGAGATGACATAGCGCCAGACTTCACTATATCGACACATATCCTTAGCTTCCGCCTGATCCAGACAACTTATACGACTTCTTTCACTTTCTACGTTTCCTTCTTCCAAAATATCATTCACTTGATCCAACCATTCCTTCCTTGGTATTCCTGTCACACCCCCATTACTTATATTTGTTTTGTTGATCTTTCTTCTTTCATTTGTTCCATTACTCAATACATCAGCCTTAAGTTCACATTTATCTATAATCACTTTATTCCGTATTGTACGTTGTAATTTATTTTGTTTATTAAAATTGAAGTCTAAAAATGCTGGCACTTGATTGATCAAAGCTGTCATGAAAATACAGGTTGCTGGTTCGAGTCCAGCCCGTATCTTTTGTTCTCATATTTTTTCTTTAACGACCCGTAATCTGTTTATTATCTTTCCTATTTACATAATTAGATTCCGTTGAAGAATCATACAGTCGTTGATTTGAGGTATTCGTTTATAAATTTTGATGTCATCTATTGAAATTTCAACATTATTTAGACAGTTAATTATTGTTATATTATATTCAGATTCCAAATTTCCAATCAAATAACAGCGTTTTAATGCGATATCGCTCCTTTTTCGAATTTTGAAAAAAAAAATCCAGGAAATCGAAAATCATATTACAGAAGTCATCAATATAATACATTATTTAACTACATTATTAATCTAATATTAGTTTAAAAATATTAATAGATATTTTTAAACTAATATTAGATACAATATTTTAAAACCAATATTAGACACAATATTTTTAAACCAGTATTAGATACACTATTTTAAAATCAATATTAGACATAAAACAATTATTAGATAAAATATTTTTAAATAAATGTTAGATACAATATTATATATTTTTTGAATAAAAGTAATACAATCCAGTGAGGTCGCAGATCAAGGAGAATACGACTGTAAACTTTTTCAGGAAGTTGTTTTTGAAAGTCAGTAAGAGACCGATATTCAAAAATAAAACTTCAGGTTTACCCCAAACTTTGAGGCCGTTGGATTTATCCCCCAATACACTTAAAATAGATTTGCCTCGGAGCTGGTTTGGCCACGGCATCGAAGGACGGGAAGTGTATGGACCGACCTGGGTAGAGGCGTTTAATGATATCTCTGTATTGCTGATGATGCATATAGTGCGATAACATAAAAATAAAAAAATGTAATAAGCCCATTTTTCAAATATGGGTTTATGCTGAGGAAGATCTCCACTTTTCCACGGAAGTTGTATTTTCGTCATTTAAAAAATATATTAACATAATACCTATATGAAATTTGCCCACATATAACATATAACAGCAAAATACACACATAGATAACAGCAAAATACATACAATAAAGTTACATAAAACAATAGTTACGTACACTAAAGAAACCTATCATAGATATTTAAATATTAACTTCTTACAATTCGCGTCATTCATACATTATTCTGTAAAATGTATAATTTATTGCACCATTTTAAATAATCAATGTAATTATATGAAATCCATGATAAATACAATTATTGTTTCTTACTGCATTTAGAATAACTTAACAACGAGTATAATGTTGAAGGATTTCTTTATAAAAATCAATAATACAGTTATTTGATTGAAAAAAGTTAGAATAATTGCCATTGTTTTATATTTTATTTCTCGTCGTTATTTTTGAAATATTGCTTAGAAGGCATGGTATTTAAATGAGCCAGTCTAAGGCACGTGGACGCCCAACCCATTAAGAACGTTTTTGACAAACACATGAAGCTGAATTATTTTATTTATTTCAAAGTTATGGAACAATTTATAGCTGTTTGAATGGACTAATAAATATGTTGACTGGTACTTGATGTGACATGTTGAAGAAGATGCTCGAGTGTGGTGAATTCAATTATGGTAGGATCATTTTATAACTACTCGTATTTCAAAGTTACGTAACAATTTATGAGCATTTATATATGGTATACTAAGTCAAGTGATTGACTAATAAACATGTTGGCTGGTACTCGATGCGATGTATTAAAAGAGTTGATAGAGCAAAATGCTGAAAATAATATTGCATACAAAGTTGGGAAAATTGAAAAAAAAATCTTGGCTACGCCAATGATGAATTAATCTTACATAATTAATTGACCAACACGTAATAAAGCGAGGACACCGGCCGAAATTGAATTAAAATTATTTCAACAGTTAAAATATTCGAAGTCACAAAATTTATTTGCACACAAGCCGTAATGTGATATTACGAGTACATAAAAAAATAATGAATAGTTCACGATTTTTTATTTTTTCCCTATTTAATTTTTTTTAGCTCGTATTAAATCTCCCTATTACCTTCTTCAATATATCACATTGAGGGCCACAAACTGCTCCTGCCATTTCAGCAAACTGGAATTATTCTCTCGCCATCCTGAAAAATTGTACTCTTTACGAAGTCTAGTTCATGATGTTTCAGATTTATTTATTTATTTATTTATTATTACACATGACAAGAAATATACACAATTTGCGAAAAAAACAACAGGTAATTTGATTTGGACATACAATTTTAATAGATCTGGGTTTGTTGCCTTTCATTTGTCGTATCCCCAGTAAACTAGGCTTTTGCCTGTATCTCACTGAGGATATTTAGCATGAAAAAATAAATCGATACTTCTTTCCGATTTTTACAAAAACAAAACCCCGTTGCACGCTCTCATCAACCTGACAAACAGTGATGCTCAACTACAACTGGAAACATCTTGCGAAATTCAACTCCTCACACATCATCACTCCAGAAATACCAAAAATATTCATCCCACAATATACCGCACACAATCATAAGAATAAAAATTAAAACAAAAAATACACAGAAACACAAATACAAAAACAACCAAAATTAAAACAACAAGAAGAAACCCACACTCACGAGCTCACACAAATCGTTCCCACTCGTAGATACATGACAATTTCTTACTTCCACTATTACTCGTATATTATTACTAGTAGTTAGTTATATTTTTGGTCATGGATCTAGTGACATATTATATTTTGCAGCCCTTGGTGTTGTTGAGAAGTCCGTTTTCTTCTTTTTTTTATGTTTCTTGTATATTAAAATTTGTTTTTCAATGTAGATTTTATATTTTCAGTATTTTATGTTTTTATTTCAATTTGTATTTTTGGAGCTGCCCCAACTTCCGAATTCTCCCCAAGGTTGCATCTTTCTAACTCTACATCCTCTTATCGGTCCTGTCACAATGTAGCTATACATTGTAACACCGTGTCCAATAACATCCAGCTACACCCAAGAACCGCTATCTTGATCTCATAATCGTCCGACCTGAATCCGTCGTCGATCCATATATATTATACATTTTTATTAATAATATTTTCAAAGAAGAAATGCGCCGCTTTCATAAAACAATACTGGAAGAGAAAGATAATACATCTAATTTTTTATTAAATATCTCTTGCTTGTAGTATTAACAGGGTTGATGGATAAAAATATAGATATATATTAGTTTTCTTTTTCAAAAAATGAAAACGTATGTAAAATTATCAAAAAAACTAAACAATACTCTTACTTATGCGTGCCAGACACTATTTTAAAACCGCACACAATTTTCAATACATATATTTTTGTGGAAAATGCGCTAATGTTTACTTTTCCACAGTCACTGTTAACCACAAAATAACATTTTAATTTTATTTGATCAATATTCAAAATACAATATTTACAATTTAAACAACCAAAAATCGCATGTAATTTACAAAAAAAGGCGAACATTTGAGTATAAGTACGTAATAATACGAAAAAACCCACCATTTTGTATATATAGAGAACCTCTTACCTAGGCAATGCTTGTATCGAAGTAGTCTCAATCCCTAATCCTAAATTTATATTTCTTTGTCATAAATATTACATTTGAATATTAAGTCGAAACATTCATACTCTACATTCATTCATTTCTATGTTTAAACCACAAATTATTAATTATGCTACGTGTTCCCAGTAGGAGGCAACATATATCGCTCTATTATTCGCATCGATCAGGTCTTGCCCCGAGCATGTAGTCCCGATGTTCAGACACACACGATACAGACATGATATGTGAGTCCGATATAGCATCACACTCCCATGTTATGCTACTTTCGTTCAAGAAACCCCAACTAACCATTCCTATTCGAAGTCTATTCAGTGCTCTCTAAGGAGACCAAGGCAGTGTATCCACGTTATATTAACCCTCTTGGGAGTGTTGAATAATCCAATCTGTCCTCTGTATCTGCGTGTAAAAATCAAATTTCTTCATGAGTATGGACAGTCCGTCCGAACTAGTGACGATAGAATCCTTTGTATACGAACGCATCAGACACCATTCTTAACATTATATTTTGCTGTTCACTCGACTTTACTTTGGAACGATCGCCCTGGCTCATTCAAACGTGCTACATCCTTATCGATATTTACGAATAAACTAATGAAGCATTATTTATCTCAAAATATTTATCTACCTTAACTTCTATTCAATTGCCATCTTAATTCCAATTTACCTAGATATTTTCCATTTTAGTTTTTCTCAAATATTGTTTCATACACAACGTTAAAGGGGATGGATAACAGTAATAATTATCAAATAAAAGTTGGTTAGTTGAATCAATGTGAATATTAAATAACCAGAGTAACGAAACGCATCCTTGCTTTACCCCTTTTGAAATAATAATCCACCCAGTCAAGTCACTACAATTAAATTGCTCTCGAATACAGAAATCAACGTATTTCATAAAATGTAAGATTCTTTACTTAAGAAAAATAAATGACAACCCTATTTCTCAAAACGAACTTGCAGAATATTGTCTCTCAATACAATAGAATGACTTTAAACTCGGGATTCACTTTTATTAATTCTGCAGTCAGATGGAGTAGGTAAAAGTAAATTGAAATATTATTATCTATGCAAACTGGTTGCAGTATGTAGTGGGACACGACCACCGGCGGTATGCACAAAAGAAACTGTTCGGTATCGTTTATCCGGTGCATATTGAGGGATCATGCTACATAAATCTAGCGGATGACATGACGCTTCTATCCGCATGGCAGGAACAGGTAGAAGCTTGGGCAATCTCAACAATAGCAATGGCAGCCGGCTGGAACTAAAATTACAATCAAATTGCAATTTAAACTTGAGTGCGTTGAATGTAATATAAATTGAAAAATAATAATAAATAAACGACTAGACTTTCATAGATTGGACAACACAATAAAACTAGAATGATGTATTGTATAATAACAAGTGGTCTTGTAAAGCGTCTAGGAAACAAAGTCAACGTGGCACTAAAATATATACACTCAAACCGGACAGTGTTAAAATCTACTAATATGAGGAGAGCCCACAACAGTATTTTTGTACCATATTTGATGTGTGGGTGTGAAACGTGGACGTCGAAAGATTCGAATAAATGCTATAGAATTGCGTGCACTTTAAAAAATACGTGGGGTGATAATGTATCACAAAATACAGAATGAAGTGATTAGGGATGAATGTGAACTTGATGTTGACGTGTTTTTTTGGGTTTAGGAACGTGGAACAAATGAATTAAGAAATACTAACTGTTCACGCCAAAACGGCGTGACGTAAAATCAGCTCAGATCCACGCGGACGGAGCTTGACCGTCAAGTGATGTGGGGGTAGACCAGATGGCCATCCACGCGCGGGGCGAGTGTCATCCCCGAGACGGTCAGTCGCCATCCACGCGTGTCGGGAGTGTCATCGACCCGGACGAGTGTACTGTGCAATTAAAAAGTGACGATTTCTCATTTACAAACGCGTGTGTTACGTGCAGTTGAAATTTACTATATGTGGGCCAGTACCCAGTGCTTATAGGATCAACCCAAACATTGAGATAAAATAAGTGTGGTGTACATACGTCAACCTTTCAGCTCGAAACGACTTCCGCGCCATCATCACTAAACCTGTAAGTACCATTTCCTTTCCCATCGTGTATTAGTTATGGCGTAAGCCAAACCATTTGGTCCCTCGATCCACTTCCAGCCCAGGTATACAGTCCACTCAAAATCTTTCGAATATAGTCTCGAATCTCGTATAGCCCGCTTCGTCATAAACATTTTTTTTTTCTCAAAAAATCCTCAATAAAGTAAATTTTTTCGTCAAGTCCTCAAAAGCAATTTATGTCTATATAATTTCTTTCCAATTCATTCACAATGTTTTATTATACCTACAATAATTTATTTATTGTTTGAATTGAATAGTGAGTTTGCGATTATTTGATAGACAATAGATATTTTTGATTCAAATAGAGTTGGAAATCAGCACACACAAAACTCAAAAGCCTCAATCAAAATCGTTTTTAAGCCTACACACAATGACACACCTACGATTACGGCTACATCTCATATTTTGAAGAATGTTACTGGTTATTTGCCATTGAGCAAAGTTCCACATATAAGTCACATGATGGACAAAACTCAGATCCCCCTAGCAGTTGAGAATTTTAATATACCAGCTCAAGTCGACCTTCTACTCGGTTCTGATGTTCTTGGCCGAGTTTTGGATGGTACTAAGGTCTCTTTGGGGCCCGGCAGGCCTATAGCCTTCGGCACGATCTTTGACTTTGCATTACTGGGACCAGTTCATACACTCAACTCATACCCTCAGCCCTCTCGGCTGGGATCAGCTCATACCCTCAGCTCCCTCGGCTGGGATCAGCCCATAAGCTCAGCTCAAATGTAGCTCAGCTCAAATCAGCTCATACACTCAACCCATACCCTCAGCCCTCTCGGCTGGGATCAGCTCATACCCTCAGCCCCCTCGGCTGGGATCAGCCCATAAGCTTAGCTCAAATGCAGCTCAGCTCAAATCAGCTCATACACTCAACCCATACCCTCAGCCCTCTCGGCTGAGATCAGCTCATACCCTCAGCCCCCTCGGCTGGGATCAGCCCATAAGCTCAGCTCAAATGTAGCTCAGCTCAAATCAGCTCATACACTCAACTCATACCCTCAGCCCTCTCGGCTGGGATCAGCTCATACCCTCAGCCACCTCGGCTGGGATCAGCCCATAAGCTCAGCTCAAATGTAGCTCAGCTCAAATCAGCTCATACACTCAACCCATACCCTCAGCCCTCACGGCTGGGATCAGCTCATACCCTCAGCCCCCTCGGCTGGGATCAGCCCATAAGCTTAGCTCAAATGCAGCTCAGCTCAAACCAGCTCATACACTCAACCCATACCCTCAGCCCTCTCGGCTGAGATCAGCTCATACCCTCAGCCCCCTCGGCTGGGATCAGCCCATAAGCTCAGCTCAAATGCAGCTCAGCTCAAATCAGCTCATACACTCAACCCATACCCTCAGCCCTCTCGGCTGGGATCAGCTCATACCCTCAGCCCCCTCGGCTGGGATCAGCCCATAAGCTTAGCTCAAATGCAGCTCAGCTCAAACTCAGCTCATACTCTCAGCCCTCTCAGCTCATGCGTTTCAGCTCAAACTCATGCTTCAGCTCAAACTCAACTCAGCCCAAACTCGGCTAATACCCTCAGCCCTATCAGAGGGTATCAGTCAAACTCAACTCAGCTCAAATGATAATGCCCAAGAATGATAGAGCCCAGGAATGATAGAGCTCAGGAATGATAGAGCCCAAGAATGATAGAGCTCAGGAATGATAGAGCCCAAGAATGATAGAGCTCAGGAATGATAGAGCCCAAGAATGATAGAGCCCAAGAATGATAGAGCCCAGGAATGATAGAGCTCAGGAATGATAGAGCTCAGGAATGATAGAGCTCAGGAATGATAGAGCTCAGGAATGATAGAGCCCAAGAATGATAGACGCCACTCAAACTCAACTCAGCCCAAGCTCGGCGCATACCTTCAGCCCTATCAGAGGGTATCGGCGCCACTGGGGCCAAACTCAGCCCAAACTCGGCTCATACGCCACTCAAACTCAACTCAGCCCAAGCTCGGCGCATACCTTCAGCCCTATCAGAGGGTATCGGCGCCACTGGGGCCAAACTCAGCCCAAACTCGGCTCATACGCCACTCAAACTCAACTCAGCCCAAGCTCGGCGCATACCCTCAGCCCTATCAGAGGGTATCGGTGCCACTGGGGCTCAACTCAGCTCAAACTCGGCTCATACGCCACTCAAACTCAACTCAGCCCAAGCTCGGCGCATACCCTCAGCCATATCAGAGGGTATCGGCGCCACTGGGGCCAGACTCAGCCCAAACTCGGCTCATACGCCACTCAAACTCAAACTCAGCCCAAACTCAACCCACTCAAACCCGGCCCAGCGCAAACTCGGTTCATATCTTCGGCCCTCTCAGCATATGCTTCAACTCAAACTCAGCTCAGCCAAACACAACTCATTTGTCTCTCAAATGCAATTCATTTGTCTCTCAGACGCAGCTCATTTATATCTCAAACAAAACTCGTTTATCTCTCAAAACACAATTCATTTGTCTCTCAAACGCGGTTCACTTGTCTCTCAAAACACAATTCATTTGTCTCTCAAGCGCGGTTCATTTGTCTCTCAGACGCAGCTCATTTATCTCTCAAACACGATTCATTTGTCTCTCAAGCGCGGTTCATTTGTCTCTCAAACGCAGCTCATGTGTATCTCAAACACAACTCATTTATCTCTCAAACACAATTCATTTGTCTCTCAAGCGCGGTTCATTTGTCTCTCAAACGCAGCTCATGTATATCTCAAACACAACTCATTTATCTCTCAAACACAATTCATTTGTCTCTCAAATGCAATTCATTTGTCTCTCAGACGCAGCTCATTTATATCTCAAACAAAACTCATTTATCTCTCAAAATACAATTCATTTTTCTCTCAAACGCAGTCCATTTGTCTCTCAGCCCGAAACCCATTTGTCACTCAGCCCACAATCCATTTGTCACTCAGCCCACAATCCATTTGTCACTCAGCCCACACTTCATTTATTTCTCAGCGCTCAATCCTATCTCCACACCCTTCAAACCCGCTCTAAATGGCTTTCACCATCCTCCCCTCCTCAAATCGGAGAGCTCGTCCTAATAAAGGAGGACAACTTGCCGGCACTGAAATGGCGACTTGGACGCATCACCCGCACCATACCCGGCAAAGATGGAGTGCCACGTGTTGTGGATCTGGATACAAACGAAAAAGTGACGATTTCTCATATTACAAACGCGTGTGTTACGTGCAGTTGAAATTTACTATATGTGGGCCAGTACCCAGTGCTTATAGGATCAACCCAAACATTGTGATAAAATAAGTGTGGTGTACATACGTCAACCTTTCAGCTCGAAACGACTTCCGCGCCATCACCACTAAACCTGTAAGTACCATTTCCTTTCCCATCGTGTATTAGTTATGGCGTAAGCCAAACCACTAACAAAACAAATAAACTGGGCAAATGTGAGTGGAAGGTGTGGTATAAGGAAACCAAGGGAAGCATGATTGGATCAAATTAATTATATTTTGAAAGAAGGAAAAGTGAGAAGTAAGATACATTGTAGGAGCTGTTTGAGAAGGTGTATGGAAATGAAAGAGACGAAATATGTGTGTCGAGATAGGAATGTATGGCGTTCTGTTCTCTCTGCTAATCCCAGCAGATAAACAATGTGATGGTATGCTTGTATATATTGCAGGGCGGAAACTGTGATAAACTTTAATATAACCATAAAATGAAATTCCTCATGTTTTTGATAACTTAAATACAAAATCAATTAGGAGTTTATTCATATTTCTAATCGAATATATTTAATATGTGTTATACTGGTATACTCGTATTTCGCTAACTGGATAAGTTTGATGGGGATGGGTATTAAATATAATGTTCTTTTTGACATTATGTCGGGATGTGTAAATTAGATCGGTTGTGGATTTTCCAGGTTGATACACCTCGCTTTATGGAAGTGATACGTGCCTGAAAAGTTACCCGTTAACCGAAATTCCATATATCAATTTTTTTCCAATCCTCTCGTACTGTAAATACACGTTAAATGTACTTGATGTGTTTCATGAAGAAAAAAGTCAATTGAATATTTGAGAAAAGTCTCGAGTATATTTAGAAATATGTAGAATAGAGAAAACGTTTACATGTGCAATACATTTATAAAGAATTACAACATTTATAATGAAGAATGTGAAGATTCCATATCAGAATTCATCGATTGGAAAGCAGAAACTTGGCAGAAATATCCATCCAATGTTTATAGCTTTACATATTTTCTCTTTTTTTATTCAAGCTGCTTATAATAATATATAATATAATCTCGTTAATTTTTCGAGTGATATTTTCTCTTCATCGGGATAATTTTTAATTAGAATTTTATAATCCTTCTCAAAATGTGAACAAGCGTCGACTGATTTCGTCAGTGTTAATTGTCGAGGAATCTTTGTTTTGTCTTCAATGTTGCTTAAAAGTCAGTCGGTCAATTTCGCGCAAACCTTTTGAAAAAAATAATTCCAATTTTAATTGTACATACTCGTATATCGATATTTTTTCATACAGCGAATTTGTGGATTGTTTTTTTCAATCCCGTTATACCAAAATTCTGTTAAAAGAAGATCCGTAAGCGACGTATGGGTATACTAATTAACAATGCTTTTGCAGTTTGGGATATCTTTGCGATTAGAACACCCATTTTATCACCCTTATCTCAGCTACGAGTTTATCAATGGAACTTATGTACTCGTTGAATTATAAATTATAAAAACATCTTTTTTTGATATTTCAGTGACGACTTTAGACGAATCAATTATTACTTTATTCTAATCCCATCTCCAATGTGTGCAACATTTCATTCCTAGAATATCTGGAGTATATGTGTAGACACCAATAAGCTTGAAGATCTATTGAGAGCTAAAATTCATTCGAATGAAAGATTTGTTGGCAAGATCAAGACATGTTAGAGAGACGTTTGAAGGAATGGAATTTGTAATATGTTGGGATAATTGACGATTGTATGAAATTCGGGTACTCGCGGGATTTATTGTGCTGTTTGTTCATTCTGTTTAAGCATTGTTTATATTTTTTCTTTTGTCGTTGATTTAGATAATGCATTGTTATTTTTTCGCGTAAGTCATAATTATACACTTGTAAACAATTACAGAAGGCAATAGAAGCATATAATGGGAGAGACAGTGCATTTATTTGATGTTTTTTTTTATTGTATTATTATTATAAACTTTTTATTTTTATATTCCTGTTTTGGTATATTATATTTTAATGTTTTTTTTGGTCTGTAGAAAAATAATCGTTAGAAATATTAGACATTTTCTTTCTTTTGCACAAATAAATATATTATCCTTTTTATGGATTCTTGTAGATCAGGACTAGGATAAAAGTTGCGAACATACTTTGATAAGGAATATCCCATAATTGGTCGAGCCAACCATCTGATGGGTGGTGGTAAGGGTTTTCCAATATTTCCCATTGGTTTTCCTCACGCGACTTCGATGAAATGGTTTCCCATTTCAGTCTGCCACCAAAATTGGGAATATGTTAATTCTAAAAGAGTTGCCATATGTCTTCTATTTCGTTTCGGACAGATATGTATATATCTTGGAGGCAGATAGCTTTTCAAACATATTGGAAAAATTGTGTGGTATATATATTCATTTTTCCTCTTTTTGTTCGAGTTTCGTTTCAAATTTAGTTGTACCGAGTAAACCTCACCCTACCTACCCAGTAAACCTTATTTTTAATGAAACATAAAAATATAGTTGATGAGAATGTACTTACTATTATTTTACAAAATAAATACAATTAGTCATTAATTCAAACAAAATATGCCTTAATTTAGAGTACTGCAAGTATTTCTTAGAAGCAGAAATATGAATCTTTTTATCTACTTCTCTTCTTGATGTGTCGTAACATTTTAGGGGTAGACCCCCATCGTAGTCATCTATATCCTCTTTCATGCAGTCCGGAAAATCTCAATAGAATTGCACGCAAACAATTCGCGCAAATATTTATGCCAATAGATGCGGCGCGGCGTCTTTATCTGCCTCGTTTGCCATTTATTTACTCTGAATGATCACTTGTGTTAAAACGTATGGTATCTTGTGTCTCTCGTATGTCCGAGATACTGCAACTTGCGAACCTTCACAGTTTAACTTTAATACTTCCACCATTTGTAACTTGATCCATTCAGATAATTTTGATGATATTTCGTGATAAAGTCTTATATACTCGTATAATTGGCAATGAATTCCAGTTTTTAATTCCATTTTTAGATTCAATAATTCAGGATTAAAATCCACCAAATCGATATCATTACAATTTTAAATATGTTTTCTGCAATACTCAATAAATATCGCCCTTAATGAAAGTGGGAACAAATCATTATAAATGAACTGTCAAATAAATAGTTTAAGTTGGACGTACGCAAAACTATTTTTCAAAGAGCAACACTTTCTTGTCATTTTATTGAGTGGTGAGGGGCCTATCGGTAGGACGGGTTAGCATTTTTATAGGAGCTTTAAAGATATATTTTTTTACAAATTAGGTTATTGATTCTTCTTTTTATAGAGGCGTCATCTGTGTCTCTACACTGGATGGTGTTATTGTTTAAGCAGGAAGAAGTGGTTTTGTGCGACGAGCAAGGATTTTTTAAGGTGTTGTCGGGAGGTTGTTTTCTCGCCGAGAGAGCTCGCCGCCATTCTAAAGAAAGAAGTAAAATTTCTCCGTAATGGGAGAAAAATACGAGCCTGCCAGGAAATATGAATTATATTAGCACGATATAAATTGTTATTAATTTTTATTTATTGGAAATATCAAATGACCAAGCTTCATTTATTTAATACAGGTAAGTATACAAAAACACCCAAGCAATAAAATGTGTGTTTATAAATTTTGAAAACTAAAGAAAATTTATTTTCAAGAAGTGTTTTTTCTGTTTATAAAAGAATAAATGTGAATTTTGAAGAAATAAAAAAGTAATTTTATTTTAAAATAATCTTGTGACTTTTAGGTCACCCTGTACATACATATCATCACGCCATTTCCCTGTCGGGGTAGACATATAGGACATAGCCCAATGCTTTCTTTAATCGACACACATCCTTAGGCTCTTTCATATCCATTTATTTGACTTGCTACTTTTCTTTCTTTCACGATATCATTCACTTGATCTAACCATACTCTCCTTAGTCTTTCTCTCGTAGGATTTCCACTCACATCTGTGCTTATAACATATCATGGATAAATTAAATTCGTTATAACCCTATATTATTGATGTTGAATTTCTCACTTTTAAAACGTGTACAATATAAATTGGATCTTCCTGGATATACATAACATATATGTATGTCATATACATTTTTCATAAAGTTGGTATAGTATTTTTCTACAGGATGGCTCATAAGTTGCAATTCAAGACGTTGTTGTGAAACTTGTGACTTCAAGACTTGTACCAACTGAATTATGTACGAAAAGAAGTACAACTGTCTTATTAAGATTCGTCGTTAGTCGTTCAAGACGAACATTGGTTGAAGGCGCTTGATCGTCAGCAATGCTCAGTATCCTTTGGATATTCTCATTAGTGCGGATAATAAGCGATCTTCCGGTTTGTGGTAAGTCAACTGCTGATCCCTGCTGTCAAAAACGTTTAAATAATCTCCTAATTGTTAATCCTGTTGGACAATCTCCGTAAGTAAAATGACGTCGATTTGCGCGTTAATAGTCTCTTGATTTGCGAAATAAAATTCGACCTTTTTCGCCAAATTTTCTGTTGTTAATTATCCATAATAAAAGTAAATGATGTTTTTTAAACTATCGAAAAAAAAGGATGTATTATAAAGTTGAGTGTTGAAATCTGGAGTGCGACTGATAGGTCATTGTGTATTAAAAAAATCAACATTTTTAATCTCGACGGAATTGCCTGGTGGTTATTTATTATACTTTTTTGTGGCACCTTTTGTTTTTTGCTAAGTGGCAATCTCTTCCAACCAACTAGAAATATTTTTAAAGAACTCCTTTTGGAAGATAGGCATCTTAGCAACTAGGCCACGGAAGTTATCTTTATGTTTATTGCTTAGATGAGGAAAGTTTCGAATTTGGTTTACAAGCGAAGACATATAATTAGTACAGTTTCTTCCTCGTTCATTCTCTATGTCACACTGTAGAACCAGTTTACAACCATCTTAAGATTTCTCCCTCATTAATGTGCTTCAAACAGTGACTTAAATAACATTTAATAACAACATGTGTTTTTCTCAGTTCTCTTATTTTCGCATATCCCTCACCTTTTTCAGCTTTTGAAAAGATATTAGGTTACTTTTATTCTTCCTATTTCTTTTTAATTTTGAACAATTTATTTGAAATATTTGTTTCACAGATTTATTTATTTAATTTAAGTCACGGCACACCAGTGTTTTTTAAATAACACGAAAATAATAGCACACAAGATAAATTAAATGAAATACTTAAAATTATTGACAAAATTACATAAAATTTATCTAAAACTAACATGAAGATAATATACAACAGTAGTAATAATTATAAAGAAGAATCAATTGTGCTTAATTTTTACACACAAATCTTAATACATAACATATTTGGTAATTGATGCAACATATTCAAAGAGGCAATATATGAAGTAATATTGAAAAAATTAGTATTAACATAATTTGACAACGAAATACTCCCCCATAGACCATAAACAGCATAATTCATGGCCAATTATACAATAATTTGTTAAATGTTGAGCGTACTAATTTTTGAAACTTTGGGTAGTAAAAGAGGTTACCCACCTGTATATCTTTACACGTACATATCACCACACCATGTCCCTTGCAGAATAGGCCAAGAAATCTCCATACTTTTCTTTCCAAGGATATTACTTCCACCTCCTTCATATTTATATACCTTGTAATGCACAAATTATTCATACTTTCCGCTTAACCTTCATTCAAAATCGGAACAAGCCACGTTTTCTTCAGTTTACCTCTCACCTGTATTTATGACTTGTATACTTGTTTAATAATTCTTTTGTCATCCATTCTCTCAACATGTACTGTCTTCTTCTTCCTCTTCTTTTAGGCCTGTTGGCCAGTTATGGTCCTGCATCATCGTTTCTCTCTTGTGACGTCGACTGTCAGCTGTCTTTACACCTTTTGGGAGGTCGTCCTGGAGGTCAGTTTGCTTGGGGGATACTGTCCCTGGCCATTTTTACGGCTCTTGGTTCCACCATTCTGGATACATGTTCGTTCCAGAACCTTTTTCTCTGTCGTCCCCATCTGACAATATGTTATCTTTAACTTCGCATATCCTTCGGATTTATGTGTTTCGTACTCTATCATGAAGGGTTTTGCCAGCGATACTCCTCAGTACCTTCATTTCGCTGGTTCGGAGGAGATTTTTGGTTCTGACAGTGTCGGCTCTGGACTCTATGCTGTATGTCATTATGGGGCGGACACAGATCTTGTAGATCCTCACCTTGCTTTGGATGTTCATATACTTGTTTTTCCAGATAGTGTTCTTTAAACATCCAGAAATAATACATGTACTGACCATCTTAAAACTTATTTCTTCATCTTATTTATCCATGCATTCATTTTATATTTTCATACAATGACAATCAAATTTTTTGTAGTTCACGCTTCTCCACAGCATTATTCTTACTGTATCCTTCTTCCAAGTTCAAGTTTCACTTACATACGTCAAGGTGAACACTAGTACACTATTTTGTATTGTCACTTTTGCTACTTTTTGTGAATAAATTAATATACATACTTTTGTGAATAAATTAATATACATATTTTGATTATAAAATTTTCGATAAGTGCCATTATATTTAAATGTTCGTTTCATTAATAAATTAATGTTTGTATATACCAGTGCGTAAATGATTTTTTTAGTTCGACGACTTGACATTACGACAAAAACATATTAAATAAATGTATACACGTGACATTCGCCGAGAAAAATATTTCTATACGGTGGAGAAATGTAGCATGCCAGTAATATTTTATGAAGCAAGGGGACCATTGTTTCTTTACGAGCCAAAAGAGGCATATCGGGCCGAGGTATCAGGCTGGCAGACGAGTGAGGAGGTATAGCAATCATAGAATTACCCGGCATCAATCATTCAACGCGACTCCTTGCTTCGAAAGCTTACATTTTACAAGGGGTGATAAGTGCCACTTTTACTTTATGCTGTCTGCACACAATATTTTATTTTCAACGAAATCTAAATATAACAATAAGAAAGTATTTTATTAATATTTCCTTTTTAATACCATTTTGTAGATGTCCATAGAGCGAAACTAGTCTTTGGTCTTAATACAGTTATGGAAAATTGCAGCGTCACAATTAAGACGTCATACTTATGGTTTATATGACTTACGTCTTAACTCAAGAGATAATTGTAAATAGTTATTATCTTAAAAATTAAGGGATTGTTGATAATAATAAAAAATACAATTTATATCACGCCGTTTAGAGAGCAGTCTCCTCAAGGGCGCTCTAACTAGCGATTCGAAACCACTCTTATTGATGTATTAAAATTATTATAAAATAAATATAAATAAGTTTAGCGTAACGATAGGAAGGTGGTGGTTACGGCCATTAAATACTTCCCAGCCATTAGATATCAGATAAGATACTTCTCAACATCTACATATGTTAAGAAATACATATTTCGACGAACTACAAAGAAACCTTTGTAGATCTTTTGATATTTGATAGTAACACATTCGGCATTATGTGTAGTTTATTGTACGCGTGTAGTGTTCATATATGTTAAAACGTTATATGTTAATGAGGCATTCCAAAAAGGGCTCTCTTCAACTGCTTTCTAAATATGCACATACTAGCCATATATCTAATACTTAGATTCAAGCCATTCCACGTCACATGACTAGCAATGGCAAAATCCTTGTCATGATACGCCGCCCTATTGAATCGATTCGAAACAATAAATATATTCGATGAAGATGAAATTGACCTCAAAAGTATTGCTAACGAATATTAATAACGTTAGTGATCATGGACAGAACGACGAATAAATGCCTCTATCCTAGAAGAATTTTACATCTCAGAAAGACTATCAAAAGTCTTTTCGATTGCGTGGGAAAGTATTCAATTTAACAGTTTATAGGATTTGTGGATTTTAATATTTTTATGGATGAGTAACCATCATAAAAAGGTTAAAGCAAAACATAACGATGAATATCTTTCTTTTTGTTCAATTATTTTCGTTAAGGGATTAGTATTTTTTACTTAGATTTAACTATTAGTGGATCAAAACAAATTTACCTACCAAAGATGAGTGGAATGGTTGGAAGAAATTGCTGTTTAGCAATAAATTCGCCAGATGTATCATGTATAACCACATACATAAGATAAAAATATAAATAAATAAACCATAACAAAAATACATGTTAATAATGATTAACGGAAGGGATTCAATTCTACGATACAGAGTTCAACATTGACGACTTCCATGGTCTTGTTGGTAAGATACTTGCCTGTCTTCCGACTCGAGGGTTACGGGTTCGTGTCCTCTTGGAACTCACATTTTTCAAAAATGTTTCTCAATCTGGTTTTCACTTGAGATCTTTTTAACATCTTTATGTTCGGTAAGAAGAGATTTCCACATGCCATGGTAAACAACGAAAGTGAAATACAATACAGAGTAAGAGGACCCAAATAGGAACTATGACCAGGAAGACAGGCCAAGATAAGACGCAAGGATGTTTCCTATTTTACTTATCGTTTTAAATTATTGATAAAACGAAGCTTACATTTTTTTAAAGATAGAAATACAAGGTGATGTACAAATGAAGAGCGAGGAAGATGTAATTAGAAAAAAAAATAATGGAAGGAGATACTTACAGAAATTTTCATTGAGTGAAAGGTAAGAGGTATGAAAAACAAAAGAGGACGCATGAATGAGAACGAGACGCGAACTGTGTGCGTAGATACAATAGATAGGTGTGGAGATCTGCCTTACCCAAAAGGGATATGTCGTGATGGTATACATTCTGTAATAGATTCTAGTCTAGTTAAGTAAATATATAGAAATAAAGACTTTTGGAATATATTATTTTACTTACATCCTTTTTGAATGCTAGTCAGGATAAACGTTGTGATCTCTGATCTAAGGTACAGCAGAATTATTCCGGTATATTTTCCGCATCAAGTGACGTATTACAAGAAAATAGACATATTCTCATAATATGGTGACTCTAATCTATCTTTATTTAATAATCGAAGGCAGCTTATAAAGTCGTCGGTGGGCCAATATTGATTCTTATTCCACCTCCGAACCTAGATGAACACCTTTAATCGAACAATGGAGCCGATATCAAATCCGGAAATGAGCAAGAACTATTTTCCTGAATTATTTCCTCCCACCCGTTATACTCAATTTATTCATTTTATTTTTAATCCGTTCTTATCCATAATGGCACCCAACATGCTGGTGTGCATTGATCGTCTCCTTTCGGTGTATCATTGGATCCAGAACAGCGGTGTGACCGGTGAGTTTGCTGGTATGTAAGAGCTCACTCATTTAAAATGAATTCCATGACACAGCTTAATTTTCCAATGGACGATACACTTTAATGACAGTGGAATGGCGAGGGGATCCTCGACTACGACGACACTTGATTATTATAATTTGATATTTTACAATTAAGTATCTAAATAATTTATGACTTGCAAAAATGGAGACCTTTCGTTCCAGGCTTGATTCCCTCCGTCGCCTAGGTGGTAAAATGTTTGTCTTCCAACCTGAGGGGTTTGGGATTCGATTCTAACTTTTTTTAAAAGGGTTCCAATCTGGTTTTCATTTCCAGAATTTTAAAAATCTTTCTGTTTGGTCGGAAGAGCTACTTGGTAATATACTCGGCAGGTTGTATTGTATACAACGGTAGTGTAATATAATACACTATAAAATTGTTATTGTAGTATTATTGTAATTTTGCACACTTCTAATTATATTATTATTGAAGATATACATTTTCAAACTTCTTTTAGATATTCCTGAGTATTTCAATTCACTTCAGCCCTCGTCTAAAGATTTCAATTTCCCATTGATAGGGTGAAATAAAAAAAAATCTTTTCACTCGCAGTTCCTGAACCACACACAAGATGTATGCGGCGATAAAACATTCCGTTATTTATTCGATGGGGTTGGAGGCAATATGTCCCGACTGGAAGGCATTTTATCATGTAGTGCCGTGGAACTGGGACATTTGTCTTCTGTCAGATCGCGTTATCATATTGACGAATTGCCCGATACATATGTTGCAGCAGGAATCGACGATAAAGTTGAATCTTCGATGAATATTGTCGAGTGGGGGAGGTTTGATATATCTATAAGAGTCAAAGTATGTTGTATGAGGTTTATGTATGTTCTGTTTAGGGTAATGAATTGTGGGAGCGTGCTGCAATATTCTATATTTCGTGTTCTACTTGTTTTTTTAACTATAAAATAATATAAAACTCATTTGAATTCTTGTATTTAAGCTATATATTGAAAATAAAGTTATAAGAGATACGTTGTAGTACTGTGTTTGACTAAAGTCTAAAATTGACTAAAGAACATCCGTAAATTAGATAGTTAAACGATAAAAGTAAATAGTATTATGTTCAAATAAAATTTATGTGAATATTATACAAAACAACCTTTTTCTTAGTTAAAATATTGATTATCTTAGTTAATTCTGAATTAGATATAATACATATATTGAAGCCCATTTGGACATATGAACAACATCTTCAAAAGTGATCTCCAAATATCTTTGAATTGATAGGTCTACAGCCAGTGTATTCTTCCAGTATTTACGTATGGCTGTGATACATGGACGCTCACAGTAAAAACACATATAAGCTCCAGATCGTACAGAGAAGCATGGAGGGATTCATGGTGGGATATAAAACTCTTGAATTCGCAACAAATCAAATATATAATAGAAGATGTAAAAATGTGTGTAATAAGCTTAAGTGGCAATGGGCGGGACACATAGCCCGAATATCAAATTCCCAATAGATTGACCTAGGTTGAAAATGATGATGCTGATGACACATTTGGTGCTGGCAGCGAGAACATATATCTACGCATACTCACGCATGCACGTATCATTTGCTTCTTCAATATCTATACATCTCGTCATACGTGCTCTTTTATTTCTTAATCTGATCTCAATCTTAACCGTAAGAAGTAATACAATTTTACAATCAGTTCACAATATTTAAAACCGTAAAAAGCGACACCCTTTTACAAAGACGACCTCCGTGGCCTGGTGGTAAGACACTTGTCTGCCGATCCGGAGGTTGCGAGTTCGATCCTCGCTGGAACCCAGATTTTAAAAAAATGGGATTCCAGTCTGGTTAACACTTTGGGTCTATAAAAACATCTTTCTGGTTAGTTGGAAGAGATTGCCATATGGCAATAAACTCGCCAGGTAAAAAAAAATGACATCACAATATTTAAGGGTGTAAGAAGTGAAAAAAAATTACAATAATGTAGTTGATAATACTTAACACCGTAAAAAGTGACGCAACTTTACAATAAGTTCATAATACTTAAGGCCGTAAGAATTGGTGAATTTTTACAGTAAATTCATGATTGATTTCATTTTTTAATATTGAATTCTAAATACAGCACTAGACACATAAAATATTTTTTCATGTAAGAATTATATTATGGCGTGTATTTACTCGCTAGTTATACAAGTCCGGAAAAATATTGTGTTATCATTATATATTTGTGGAGGTCTACGCTTGGTTTATATTTATTATTAAATGGCACAATTTTAGTTGTGATGAAAATTCTGAATAAGTGAGATTGCGTTTAAAAGTGATTTATAATAGACTTGATGTGATGTTATGTATATTTAATTGGCTAATAAGTCATTGTTTAGAACAGGGGTCTCCAAACTACGGCCCGCGGGTCAACACCGGCCCGCGAGCACCACCAATCCAGCCCGTCATAGTTTATTTTGATTATATTGTAAAATTTATGCTAGGTCTTGGCCCTTGGGACTTAGTGGAGGTGTCAGTGTGGCTAAAAAGTTTGGAGACCTCTAGTGTAGAATCTATCGAATAATAATATTTTAAACAGTCCCAATTTAAATGGGTGGTTTTAAGTCCCTTAATGGGATGTCTCCATTGTATCCTTCGAATCTGTGCCTGAGAGATGTTCCTTCGGAGAGGAGTAGAACTTTAAGGTCCATTTTGTATTATTTTTAATCTGTCATTAATAGTGGGTTCGAGTCCCGAGTGAGAGCGCCTTCGAGGAGAGTTTGCTCTCTAAACGGCGCTATATACATTGTCTTTTTATTATTATTAGTAAGTATTGATAATACTTCTAAGATAAAATGTGGTAATTATTATCCATGGTGCATGTCTCAGATTTTCAACCTGTTTGATTTGGAAATTTGCAAAAAAGTGCGCTATTTTTATTGTGTCCTAAATGCGTAAAAACAATTTATTTTCACCAAAAGTCGTCTTACGTACTCCAAATTTGATGATAATTTAATATGACTCAAACAACTCGCATATGGAATGCCTTTCTTGAACGAATTTTCCGATATTGATAACTTTTACATCTCGATGAATAAATTAAGTATTGAGCTCCTTAATACTCTTTGTAGAATAACCCAGACACTTCACAGGGAAGCGTGAGTAAAGATTATTATTATTTTTTTACTTTAATGTAATATTTTTTTTCTAGTACTACGCATTTTCTTTGATGTAATCAGGTTAAATTTATGCCAAATGTAAAACCATTAATATATACATTATTTGATGTAATCAGGTTAAACTTATGCCGAATGTAAAACCATTAATATATACATTATTTGATGTAATCCGGTTAAACTTATGCCGAATGTACGAGTAAAACCATTAATATATACATTATTTGATGTAATCAGGTTAAACTCATGCCGGATGCAAAACCATTAATACCATATATATATATATTATTTTGATCAGGTTAAACTTATGCCGAATGTAAAACCATTAATATATACATTATTTGATGTAATCAGGTTAAACTTGTGCCGAATGTAAAACCATTAATATATACATTATTTGATGTAATCAGGTTAAACTCATGCCGAATGCAAAACCATTAATATATACATTATTTGATGTAATCAGGTTAAACTTATGCCGAATGTAAAACCATTAATATATACATTATTTGATGTAATCAGGTTAAACTCATGCCGAATGCAAAACCATTAATACCATACATATATAATTTGATGTACTCAGGTTAAACTTATGCCGAATGCAAAACCAAATTAAATGTATAAATTAAGTAGAAAAAGGACAGAATATTTATTTTCCTACAACAAACCATTTTAAAGCTACTATTTGGAATAACCGTCATGACACATAAGGTAAACTTAAAAAGACCTTTCTTTAAATAATTATCGTTTTATGATTATTCAAACGAAATTAAATATGAATAAGGAACAAAAACAAAGACATTTCTTTGGTGTCTCGTGGTATCGTAAGGAATTTAAGAATACTACAAGAGGGAATAATTCCTGCGCCACGTTTTGCGGATGTTTCACATTAAAAATGTATGTTGATGGTGACGCAGAGATGGCGCTGTTCGCTACACCAGTCGATGTTTTATTTAAATGTCCCGATATTTTATCCGAATCCTCTCCTGCTTGTTTTATTGTCGCCTTCACTAATTTATGGAAGACAATTCCGATAGAAAAGAATCCATTTTTAATTTAATTTTAACGGTCTTTTCCTATTTGTGCAATTTTCCCTTTTAAGCAGGATCAGTATACATTTAAAGGCTCAAAATAACGTTTAAAATCTTATTGTTATAATCTTTTCGATAAAACGGAACAAGCTACTAGCTATTTTGTTTCTTTATTTGTCGTCATCGTTGCTGGGCTCGAGGATTCCCTCACCATTCCAACTTCAATTTAGTTAGAAAATGAAGCTGTGCCGTGACGTTTTACTTATTTATTTAACACGTGTATTGCAAATAAAAATCTGGCGGGATTATTGCCAGGCGGCAATCTCTTCCAACCAACCAGACAAACGTAAATGAACCAAGTTACGTGGTCGCATAAATAATTCAAATGACTATCCATCCCCACGAAATCCATAAATATATACGTGAGCACATGTCCACGAACCCCACCAAGACGGACAATCACCCGAACATTATTTTTCATATAAAGTGAGATATCATCAATCAAAAGGAAAGGAAGGGATGGTGGAGAGGAAAGGAAAAGAAAAATCAGGAATGAAACACGTTATTTTACTGACTAGAAATTAAGAATTTTCAGTCGCTTCTTAAAGCATGCCAAGGATGGAGCGAGTCTTATATTGGTTTGTAACTGATTCTAGAGTCTCACTGCATGGACAGTAAAGGACGACGTAAAAAAAGAGGATGGTGAAGTTCAGCATACTCTCCTATTAAATAAAAAAGAGTACTTGGATAGTGATGGTGAAGTTCAGCATACTCTCCTATTAAATAAATAAGAGTACTTGGATAGTGATGGTGAAGTTCAGCATACTCTCCTATTAAATAAATAAGAGTACTTGGATAGTGATGGTGAAGTTCAGCATACTCTCCTATTAAATAAATAAGAGTACTTGGATAGTGATGGTGAAGTTCAGCATACTCTCCTATTAAATAAATAAGAGTACTTGGATAGTGATGGTGAAGTTCAGCATACTCTCCTATTAAATAAATAAGAGTACTTGGATAGTGATGGTGAAGTTCAGCATACTCTCCTATTAAATAAATAAGAGTACTTGGATAGTGATGGTGAAGTTCAGCATACTCTTCTATTAAAGAGGCTTATTTATTACTCTTCTCTCTTTCAGAATGTAATTAATTTGATCCTGTCTCGTTTTTCTAGGTTTTTCCAAACTTCCCATATTTCGTACTCGTATACTACTTGTATAGTACATATATTTTTTCTTGGCCGAACCGTTTCAATATTCATTTCTTTATCTTATGTACCGCATCTTCTTTCATGATGGTGTAATTGCTTATTCTATCCTACATTGTTTTTCCACACAGTCTACGCAACGTTTGCATTTATCTTACTTTTATAACTTTTTTGCCACGTTCCAGTTTCTTATTTTTAATGCTTGAACTTTTAAATATACAAAAATATTATACAGTACGAGTATTCAAAAATACATTACAATAAAGATACAAACAAATATACTACCATACTATGCCCTTTTGGGGTAGGCAGATAAGACAGACCTCAACGCCTTTCTATCCATGCACACAACTTTCATCTTTACATCTCGTCAAATATGTTATTCTGTTTTTTCGTACTTCTTACCTTTCCTTCAAGTAAAATGTATCCAACTACCTCTTTCCGATCGTTGTTTGGTATGTCTCTTCTCGCTCCCCTTTTATTTTAGACACATGTATGCATTTGTATCATGAGTTTTTTTTTTCAATTATCTTTCTTCTCTATCTCTCAATGTGGTCAAACCATCACAAAATTTATTTCTAAATTCAACTAAAATGTCTTTCTCCTTTCCAGAAAGAACGTTTATTTGGAAATATTGAGCAATAAATACACTTCTACATTTTTCATGGAATGCACCAAAGCAGAGCAGTTTTTCCAGAGAACACGGTGAATCCAAAGTGCATTAAATATGCAATTTTATGGCTCCAATTCTAGGATGCATTGCACGATCTTCGTAGTCGGCTGCGATTATGGAGTCTGTACAAAGTACGCAGTAGCACAGTAATAATTGTTGTTAAAATTTATGAAACAATTAGTGAAATTAGTTTATAAAAAAACAGCTCCATAATTACAAACATAACTTTATTAAAAGAACATTATATACTCCGAACATTATATTAGGTCCTTACATATGAAATTGGCGTTTTGTTTGGGAGGAACATAAAGTTGATTTTTTTTTAATATAATATATTTATTTAATCAAAGTATGTACCATTGCTATCTATGCACTTTTGCCATCTCATAGGTAGTTCATCGATCCCTTTACTAAAAAAACCATTCGGACGGGAATCAATAAAATCTTTGAAGTCGGTTTGGACTGCCCCATCGGAGTTGAATTTTTTCCCTTGCAAGAAGTTATCCAAATTTCGAAAAAAATAGTAATCTGTTGGGGCAAGGTCCGGAGAGTACGGTGGATGTCTTAGACATTCCAATTGAAGCTCTTCTAATTTGGCAGCCGTCTGTTGTGCAGTGTGTGGTCTAGCGTTATCATGAAGCAGCAGTGGCCTAGAGCGATTAACCAGCCTCGGTTGTTTAGCAGCTAGCTTTTCCATCATGGTTTGCAGTTGCTGACAATAGACATCTGCCGTAATCGTCTGGCCAGATTTAAGAAAGCTGTAGTGAACGACACCAGCACTAGTCCACCAAACGCTCACAAGTAACTTTTTTGGAGTCAATTTTCGCTTGGGGCATGGTTTGGCTGGTTCGGCAGGGTTCAGCCATTGCGATGAGCGCTTCCGATTATCATACAGGATCCACTTTTCATCACAGGTAATGATTCGATTCAAAATCCCTTCATTATTGTGCCGGTTGAGTAATGCAACGCAGCAGTCAACGCGCGTTTGTTGATTTGCTTCACTCAATTCGTGAGGTACCCACCTTTCAAGCTTTTTCACCTTCCCAATTTGCTTCAAGTGGATTAAAACAGTTTTATCACTAACACCGCAGCCTGCAGCTAACTCGGACGTGGTTTGCGATGGATCCGCTTCCACAATAGCCTTCAATTCTTCATTATCAACTTTGGTCTCCGGCCGTCCACGGGGCTTGTTCTGCAGGTCGAAATTTCCAGAACGAAAACGTTGGAACCAAAAACGCACTGTGTTTTCTTTTGCGGCACCGTTGCCATACACATCATTAATCCTTCGAGCCGTTTCTGCAGCACTGGTGCCACGGTGGAACTCGTACTCGTAAATAACGCGATATTTCAAGTTTTCCATTTTGTAAACTGAGTGACGCAAAGAAAAAAAACAATTGAGGAAAAAACAAATGAATTATAATTTTCGAAACACAAATACTTGAGTAAATAGCTGTATAAATTTGAATTTGGAATTCCTAACCAAAGAGAAGATATTTGAGATCAAAGTTGCCAGTACGGCAAAACGCCAATTTCATATGTAAGGACCTTATATGTCCGTTTGTTTAGGAAAATTTTGATTTTTGATTAGCCTCATTTCATATTTGTAACGTGAATTTCTTTTGTCGTTTTTGATTTTCGATGAAACACAACTAAACTATTATGTAAAAAAAATGAAAAAATAACAAATCAAAAACAAAACGGCAGAAACGGTAGCGATACATGCATTAAACGAAAATAAAATGACACCAATTTTAAACGAATCGTAACAGAATGAAAATGAACTGAATAATACATTTGAGATGAGGACGGATTGATAAAAAAACTATGAATTAAATAAACAAAATGAAATGAAAACAATGACAAAGATAAAAATGAAGACGAGGTTCTTAACGAAAACTAAAACTAATCATATAATATCAAAATGTATCTCTTGCGGGATAGACAAAGATAACAATTCTCCTTACTTTTCTATCCAAGCATAAATCTCCACATGCATACACATACATATATCTAGTCATGCACAATAATTTACTATTCATTTGACTTTCTTTCAAAATATGATCCAGCCACGTTTTACTCGGTTGACCTCTTTCACACACACCTAGCACTTCTGATGGTTTCCATGCTTAGTCATTATTCGTCATCGATTCTCTCCCCATGTCCAAATTATCATATCGCTCCTTATAACCATGAATTAATTTCTGATGTCTTCATTCTTCATCTCTCCCTACTTTGAGCCTCTCGGAGTGCTATTGCTGCTTTAACTCTTCCTCGTTATCCACCCACACTGGCCGTTAGCACGAATCTTTCCGAAATTCTCCTTTTCCTGGCGTGCTATATTTATTTGTTTGTTTATTGACGAAATAAATGACATTTAATTGTCCTTTACATATCACAGTAACCATTATTGTCCTTTACATATCACAGTAACAATTATTGTTCTTTGCATATCACAGTAACAATTATTGTCCTTTACATATCACAGTAACAGTTATTGCCCTTTACATATCACAGTAACAATTATTGTCCTTTACATATCACAGTAATAACTATTGTCCTTTACATATTACAGTAACAATTATTAAACAAAGTATAACGTATCAATATCTTCCAAAAAAAATACAATTGAGGACACACATTTTTCAAAATATGATGCATAAAAATACCAATGTATACAAAATGAGAATTAAAAAAATAATCTATAGTAGTAAAATTTATTAAATTCAATAAAAAATATAATACTTGAGAGGGAAAAAACCAAATTTATCTTAAATGCAACGGAATACAAAAGACAACAAAGATACATATAGGACAAATTACAAAAATAATACTTAAGATAAAATGTAATGACCAGTCTCCCAGTTAATGTATAGTCACCAAAATTCAACAACATATAGTATATATTAAAAATATTCATCAAACAAGGCATGGAGTAACTCAATTGTTGCATACTACAACTGACAAACGTTCATCTATTGCTAGCAAATTGTGATTGATAAATTTGAGTCGTAAAAGGTTCCATGTGTTTCTAGCAGAAGTGTAGAAATTCATTTGAGCCACATATTGGGGCTTTCAACGCTTTTGTGAATAACTTTACATAGAAAAATCTTATCGAATATAATCCATCTTTCAGAGAGTTTAAGAAGGCGGGTACAATAAGAGATCGTGGTCAAGCATGCCGAGACGAAAAATAAAATCTCAGAAATGTATTCTGGACCCTTTGAATTGTATTTGAATGGATAAGACAGTTAGGTGACCAAATTATAGAGCAACACTCTGACATACATCTTCTGGGCCCAAGAGCTGCAGTTTGTGTTGCAGACAAATCGTGGACATTGTGTCCTAAGTCCCAAGTTGTTTGATGATGGTTGAGTATTAAGTATATAAATAATTATTATGTCTTATCCAATATTTAGTATACGTCATAGAATACTCGTAAACCAGTTGCGTCTCGTATTTGAGAGGTATTGGTGAAGGGACTTCTCATTCGATTTCGCGGGGGAAGCTATTAGCAATTCAAATTTTAAATTCCTCAGGGGTGTGTTCGGCTATTAACACAATATTTTTCTTTCCCTTTGATCAACTCCCGCAGGAATAGGGTAAGAGGTCGAAATGTTTGTACTTTTTCTTACGATTCTGGCAAACTTTCTTATACCAGAAATTTTAAATTTATTTTAGGAGCACATATGACATTAAAGGAAATCTATAGAAATTATGTAATGTAGAATAAATTAAGTTAGTTAATATTTGGACTATGAAAAGGTTATATTTTATTACACTTCAGTTGTATACAATATACCACGGAGTATCTGTCAACTAACTAGTAATCTCTGTCCACCAAACAGTAAAAGCCCTTTTTTAAAATGGGTACCAGAGGGAATTGAAACCACTACCTTCGTGCTGTAAGAAAAGTGTCTTAATAGCTAGACCACGTAGGAAAATTCCTTACTACTAGGAAAATTCCTTACTACTAAGTTACGCGAGCCATATCGATGTTTTACACACAATTTTGATAGTATTCTGAATAATTATTTTGAAAACATCTTAGTAATCAAATAGTGCTAACTGGTTTTCGAGTAATTTTTATGAGTCATGTATTTGTTTTGGTACCATTTGATCTCTCAGCCTTTTTTTTCTTCCTTTTCTTAATACTTGTTGTCTTTCATATCATCGTTAACCAAACGAAACGAAAATAATATTAGCATAAAACGAAAACAGATGATGAACAATTTTTTTTAATAACTCGTCCGAGTTAGTTTTACAAAGTGTCACGCGATATTCCCAAATACTATAATATAAGCGCATAAGTGGCAACCGCTGTAATGCTTTTATAATGCAAAGTTATTTTTATTTAAAACAGATGGCGCTGGATTTAACGAAATGCGCGGGGGAGAGCTCGCGGCTTTGAATTTTTAAAGATTTATTCAAATTTGCCAGATGCCGAACACTTCCTTTGAGGTTTTTTAATATGAAAGAGAAATATTCATACTTATGGTGCCACTTATCGATTGCCTGTTACAAGTCATCGACATGACCCTCCCCTCTTCCGGCTCGCCTAGATCCCGACAACCTTTTTGTATTGAGGGGCAACGATTAGCTGAGATGAATGTAACCTCACGAGATAACTGCCGACATCAGTAGAATCGGTACTAGATCGGAAATCTGGACCTTGTGAAATGATCCTAAAGTGCTTCTCCAAGGATTTGACTTACTAAGAAGATTGTGGTATACCCTGAATCCTATTGCTTTAATTTAACTTCAGTTAATCATTTGATGTTATCTTTTAATCGTGTTGGTGGATTCTTGGTATGCGATCGAACCCTTTCATTTATATTTCAGTACCTGTTCGTGTGACATGCTCTGCTCATTTCCACTTGAACCAGGCGATTAACTTAATAATTCATTAATATCTCTCATTTTTTTTGTGAGATTTTTCTATGGATAGGTAGATGATTAATTGTGAAAAAGCTTGGAAATTTCATCGGATGGGCAACAGTGACTTAGTTGGTATACTGCGCGTTCGAGTCCCGTTTGTAGCCAAAAATAAAAATTGGGTTCTAGTCTAGATTTTAGTCTCCTTAGTATCATCTTAGTCGGTTCAAAAAGATTTCCACTAGGATGTAATAAACCCACTAGGTTTTATTGACGGTGGTGAATCGGGGGTCGTGTGTTATATTCTCGTATTTTTTTTATATTACTGCTTATTTGTTTTCATCTTTTGTATTTGGTTTGTATGTATGAACATTATTTTCCATTTGTGATTTTATTTTGATAAAATATGGATTCCTATCAGCTTTTCTCTTTTTTTGCTGACAGTTAATCAGAGGTGGTATTTGTGGGTTTACTTTTTTCTGCCATATATTGATTTTTTTTAGTCTACATGTACAAGGATGTGGACCCTAAACATCTGATGTCCTTGCGACCGGACTCACCTTATATTGATGTGGTGTATCTCGGCCGGGGGGATGTTATGAGATGTGCCCAGATGTTTTGATAGCTTTTCTCTTAAATGCATTTTCTGCAGTTCATCTTGAGATATATGTGATATTTCAGAATGTATTTATGTATGTACATACTTTGTTGCTATCAATAACCCTACATGTACTTTATTTATTTATTTATTATTGTATATAACTTAAATTTAATACAATGCAACAATAATATTGTTTATCAAGTCATAACATAAAAAAAACTTTTCATTTCTAGTCAGTAGTATAACGTGTTTCATTCCTGATTTTTGCTTTCCTCCACCATCCCTTCCTTTTCCTTTGATTAATGATATCTCACTTTATATGAAAAGGAATGTTCGGGTGATTGTCAGTCTTTGTTGGGTTTGTGGGCGAATGCTCACGTATATACTATATGTGTTCATGGATTTCGTGGGGAGGGATAGTAATTCGAATGTGTTTTTTGCGACCATGTAACTTGTTTAATTTAATTTTGTCTGGTTAGTTAAAGAGATTGCCACCTGGAAAAAAACCCACCAGATCGTTTGTAATAAAAGTGTTTATTAAATAATAAATAAATAATGATCACGCAAATGACAGCTGAAGAAAACAATTTCCTGATTAAGACCAGGTACATACAATACATATATATGTAAGTACGAGTATATCATTAAGAGGTATTATGAAAAAAAAAATTCACACCTTTGTGAATAAAGAATACGTAAAAATTGTTCGGGGTTGATTTCTATTTTTAAAATAGGTACATAGCATGCTTGCACCCTTCTTCCCTGAAGTGTTTAGTCTCCTTCACCCCCAAAGTTGAAGATCTGAAGCAGGAACGGCACGAAGATATTTTTATGGCCGGCGAAGAATTTTTATGTTCAGCTTAATTCAGTTTAATATTCACTCACCAATAGAGAATTGTCCTCGCAATATTGCCGAGTCGCGATATACAGGGGTGCACAACGCACTTAATAACACGTTCAAAGATATGCAACTTCTATATAAGGAATCTAAAACAATAACATAAATGTTCAAATAAAGTTGAATTTACAAATAAAAAATAAGTTCTGTCATTTGAATGCAAAATTTCATCTCAACATACATATTATTATTAAACATTGAGTATGTTGGTCAAACTTAAGCTGCTAATACACGATAGTAAAAAAATAGAGTTTACACAATTTGCCAAAACAATCATATTTTTCTAATTTCCTACTTTATACGCAAACAATAATTAAATTGAATAACCAAGTGCGCCGATGTCACCCATGTGAAAATAACTAACGAGATCCTATGAAGTGAACATCACTTGACACTGGCGTATATTCCTTCATACTCGTATATAACAGTTCACGGCCATTATTCAAGAAGAATAAACTCTTTATTAGACTTTGATAAAGAGATAATAACAAAAGGTTCAAAATGAAAATGGTTCTCTTCAGGTGACAGATAATGAATATTCCTTTATGGGTAAGAATAAAAGTTAACTATTCACTCAATCAATCAATCGAACAATTTGATTTCTATGGCTCATTTAATTGATCAAAATCACACTGTAGACGCATCTGATTTGTTGTAGCATCTCTCAAAAAGACAACTTTGTCAGTTTTATAACACTCCCATCGATGCAGATTGATTTAATAATGTGGTTTATGATCTGAGACCCAGGTGATCTTAGCATAACCCTCTTCTCAAAAGGCATGTCTTTAATACAGAATTCTGTCATGTAGTATTACGCTTGGTCATAAAACCATTCAATATTATAATAAGCTGAATTGATAAATTTTATTAATTAATTTGAAATATAAATTGCAATATTGGCCACCACTGGCATTTTAATAACTGCGAGATATTGTTGATTTATGGGTCTTCATCACAAAGAGGACTCACATTCCAGGGATGGCCTGATGACGGCCTGTGGAGAATATACTAACAGCTGAAGGGGAAACTTGGACTCTTCTCCTCTAGTTTGTCAGTCTCAAGACTAACTATTCCTTTTAAAGGGCTCCATTAAACGAAATGACCAACTATTCTTTTTATAAGATGTGATTAAAATAAATGAGTTATTATTTTTTTACAGGAATAAAAAAAAATGTAACCATTATTTTTACAGGATTCGAATATGAAATTTTTTTTTTCTATTGACAGAATTCGAAGACAAATGTCTAACTGTTATAAAGGATTCGAACAAACAAGTACAAAGATTCCAATTAAATAAACGATTAACCATTGATTGATTAAAATTAATGAAATAATAATTATTTTAACAGAAAAAAATAACTAACCTTTTTACCAAATTCCATTGAAATAATTCTAATTGTTATCTTTACAGGATTCGAATAAAAAAATAACTATTGTTCTTACAGAATTCGAATGAAATAAATGTCTCAAGTTTTTTTTTATAGAATTCGAATAATCTTACTATTAATTTTATTGGATAGAAATGAACGAAATAAATAACTTGTCTTTTAACATGAATCCGACGGTGTGAAGTAGGATCTCCAGATCTATAGAAGAAGATGATTTTCAAAGTTGACCATAATTTGTTGGTTAGAAGCAAGGAAGATGATTTTAATTGATTTGATTCTCAAAATCAGATATTCTCAAATTAATTTGTCCCAGTTTAAAACAACTAAATGTGGGAAAAGGTTTATTTTCTTCATTTTTACTAGTTGTTTTTTGTCTATCATTGAATAAGTGCCACTTTCAATATCTCGAACCAATTTAATATATATTTATCGATATTACTTTGCTGAAATACAATATCAATCTAATATTGCATTATAATTACACTGTATACAGTACAACCTGGCGGGTTAATAGCTATGTGGCAATTCTACCAACTAACCAGAAAGATGTTCAAGATGCTTTAAGTGAAAACCAGACTATAATACGATGATCCATGCCATAATTTGGTTATATGAATAAAAGTGATTTTCGGGAAGAAAAATTAAAAAACCAATCCTGTTTTTTTTTTTAAATGGTGACATCATCAGGAATCAAACCTGGGACACCCACTTGCTTAGTGTGAATGTTAACCGTTATACTGTAGCCGACAACAAACCAGACTGAAACATTTTTTTGATAAATCTGGTAACTAATGAAAATCAAACCCGCAACCCCAGGTTAAAGACAGGCGTTTTACTAACTAGGCAACGAGAGTTCATCATTTACAAGGGAGAATGTACTCGTATATAAAAAATTAGACGCTGTGATTTGAGGTTATAAAAGTGTATTATTATAAACCTAGTCGTTAATTGAATTTGGTTAGTAATTCAAAAGTTTTGAAATAGGCCTTAGAAAATCATTAGTATTAATTATGTGGTATAAGAATCAGCTATTTTAAAATATGCGTCGTAGTTTTTCTTAATCAGCCCCGTTGAATTTATCACCCATATACATTGTTTTCTTTCTTTCTAATAATCTAAATACCTGCTCTAGAATACGAGGCAACATTTCTGATGCACATAATACATCGATCAATAAGGCCCGGGACTAACCAACAGATGGCGCCTCTAATAACAAATCCATACCATTGTCAGCTAGTACCAACCTTTAGAAGTTACGTGTCAAACTTTCATGACATTCCGACATTGTGTCATTGAGTTACAGTGGTTTTAGTGACGCTACTTTTACTATTTTCAAAACAATGGAAAAAATCGAATTTCGTGTGTTGATAAAACATTGCTTTTTAATGGGAAAAAATACAGTTCAAACTCAGCGATGGCTTGAAAAGTGTTATCCGGGCTCTGCTCCGTCGAAAACAACCATTTGTTGGTGGTATGCTGATTTCAAACGCGGTCGGTCGAGAACAGCCGGTGAAAGTCGTCCGAAGCGACCAAAAACTCAACAGTCAGCCGGGAAGGTTATGGCCTCCGCATTTTGGGATGCGCAGGGTATTATATTCATCGATCACCTTGAAAAGAGAAAAACTATCAATAGCGAATATTACATAGCGTTATTGGAGCGATTGAAGGCAGAAATCTCAAAAAAATGGCTCCATATGAAGAAGAAAAAAGTTCTCTTTCATCATGACAATGCACCGTGTCGATGGTAATGATGGCCAAATTGCATGAGTTGAACTTGCAATTGCTTCCGCACCCACCGTATCTCCAGATTTGGCCCCCAGCGACTATTGGCTGCTCGCAGGCCTCAAAATATGTTCCAGGAAAAGAGATTTGGCTCCAATGAAGAAGTGATTGCCGAAACTAACGCCTATTTTGAAACCAAAGATAAATCGTTCTACACGGCTAGCATAGAAAAGTTAGGAAAGCGTTGGAATGAATGTATCGCTCTTGAAGGAGACTATGCTAATGAATAAAAAAGAATTTTGGCAAACAAATATTGTCTTAGTAGTTAGTCCTTAGACTTATTGATAGATGTGTTAGTTTGGTGTATGATAGATAGACTTTGTTTTCATTATTGTTATGCCAATTTTAAATGCATTATCAAAAATTATTCCACTTTCATTTTCATTTCACGTTATTTTTAAAAACACTTCTTTGTAGTTCGTCATCTCTTTGGTTAGTTTTTTTGCAGTTTTCTTATCAGATATGTTTTTCTAAATATATGAAGATCATTCACTCGTCGCCGCATTCACAACTTTCCTATCTTTACACACTTTTTTTTTCATAATATTTTTGACCTGTCAATAATAGTGGGTTCCATTCCCGAGTAAGAGCGCCCTTGAGTAGGTCTATTCTCTCTAAACATTGCTATATAAAATGTCATTTTTATTATTATATATCATTATGCGCTGTATTTCATAAAAAAACAAAGTTCTCTTGAGGTAATATTTTCTTATTTATATAAGTCATCATTTTATTTTTATTATCTGGTAATTGTTCTCATAGGTTGAAATATCATATCTTTAAATAGATGAACTGATTTCAAGAAGATACGAAAAATATAACAAAACAAATTAGCATCACCTGCGTGGGCTGACCTTCCTACAGAATAGATCATGGCACGACCAATATTATTGAATGACATCTGGCAAAGTATTCTAGACTCGAATCGATTCGCTTTATTTTTCCTAAGTATAACATTCAACAAATTCAGGAAGAGTTCATAACTACTTTATATAATATGTTTGTCTAGTTTCTGTAATGCACAAAAAATGCCACGATTTCTTTAGACACTAAAATTGTTTGATTTATTGGTTTACATCTAAATATAATACATCTATCTAGTTGATTTATTGTATTAAAGCACTTTTTCCAATCAACGATATTTTTTTCAAAATTATTGTTGGTGTACATGACTATCTTAAACTAAGTAAATGAAAATAATATTTAAATAAAATTAATGACATTATAAAAAATATATATATCTCAAAGAAAATGGGATTAAGTGACGGGAATTGTATATAAGCGAGAATTCAGGAATTCAGGAGCACTACATCTATGGTAAAAGTGAAACCATGTATTTTTTGCTCCAAAATATTCAACATGCTCCAATGGAGATGAGAAAAATAAAATATATAAACTATTTCAAAAGAGTATAAATAATGAATATGTGTAGTTAATCTTGATTACTGGACGTCTTTGGTTACATTTAACATAGATACTGATGCATTTGTGTGTATGTGTTAATATGCAGATATGTAAAATTGGTCAATGTGACAATTACTATTTTTTTAATTTGAACGTAAATGCCCACTTGAAAAAAGGATCCACCCAGCAAAGTGGGCAATCAGATTCGAAATAAAAAAAAAAACATTAATTTATTAATTAAAAAATCACAAAAATTGTGCATTATCAATAGTTCTTTCAAGTGAAATACAAATGTGTCTATTTTACTGATGCCAAGACCAAATACAGAAGACAAAAAAAATGCTTGAAAATAGGCATCAAATTATTTTAATAATTTTTTATTTGTTCACCGATGAAAATATTTCTTTGTTACGTAAATACTTCAGTAAAAGTAAAGTGAATACCACTTCCATAAAACTAGGTCGTCTCTTTCTATATATTTTTCATGTTATGATTCAATATCCACATCAAAATATTTGACCTTTTCGCCTCAGTCATCTGCAAGTAATTGCCTGGACGAGGTCCGGCCACCTCGTTCCCAAGGACAAAAGGGTTCTCCATCAATGGTACTACACCACACTATGCTGAAGAAAATCAATATTTAGGAAGTTAGTTTTTAGGCTCGTCTACACGGAGCGTGATCTGGTCTTCTAACTGCCTATTTGAACCCTTTTCGACAGTTTTTAACCACAAGAAATGTAGAATTAATAAAAAAAACATTTTCATGTCTATATTCTTAGTTTTCTAATCATTGAAATATTTTTCCCTTTCTGTAAAGGTATCTCTCTTAATTTGTATGCTGTGGGCCTAGCTAGCCACCTTGCGGGACACCCGCGTATGCCCGGACGTGACGTCACGTAGCGGAGCTTCTGCCACGCGCCGCCAGATGGCTCCACGTGTCGCAGGAGCTCAGCACACGCACGGATCCAAAGTGGTGGGGGCCTATAGATGGGATGGGGATGATTCTCACGTAAATCTATATAAAACACTCGCAGGCTGTGTGTTTCGGAGGAACCGAACTAATGAATCTCAGTCAGGGTGTCATTAGAATAATTCTATTCAATCTAAACAGCGGATGTTTCTTAAAGACGTATGCTAGAATATAATTTGAAATTAGGTTACACACAATGATAATTTCGAATCTTATTTGATTTAAGAGCGAAAGCGAAATTTCTTAGTTTTACTAAACTTACTATGTACAATATAATATACAATTTCTAATCAACTAGAAATAAATAAAATCATATATGAATTATTAAAGTCTGCCATTTATTTTTAAAACGACAAATACAAATATTCTTTGATGCTTCAAACATGTTGAGGTAAGTGTTATTGTAGTTAGTTGGAGAAATAAGCGTTCTTACTTACTTTATTCGATTTACAGTGGGTCAGAGACTTAGTAAACTTTTAGATCTAAGAATGATTGACTTTTTATTGAATTTATCGTTTATTTTGAAACAAATTCCAGAATCGTATTTGGTCATATTAATCAACATATTCGTATAAACTTTTATCAAATTCATATTATTTTAGGCTTTAAGCTCTGTAAACTCATGAAGCCTAGATATGGTATTGATAATAAACAAAAATTAAGGAATAAATAGATATACTCGTATGTATATATGCAAAAATAACCCAAAATTATTTTATAAGGTTTATTCTAAATATCGAGAAACCATATATCAATTCTCTATGTGCAAAAATATCAGATCGGTCAAATGTGTCGTTGTTCAATTCCGGTCGGTTATTGTTAAATTTCGGTTGGTTATTGTTAAATCCCGTCTTAAAAATATTCCATACAGCTTGTGCAATATGGTTGGGTGTTTCTGTAACTATCTGAAAACAGGTTTTGTATTTCCTCAATTATCTAAGATGGTTTGGTCTTACATAAATCTAAGATGGTTTGGTTATTTTTGCATATATAAATAATCGTTTTAGATCCTCCCACGATTTAGATTGTTCGAATGAAAATCCATAAGTATTTATCCTTTATCAGTTGTTCCAAATGTCTTATGCCTGTTTTAACTAATTATATTAAATTGTAAGTCTGTTTGGTACCAATAATCACAAGCGCTCTACGTCTGCAAGTGTTGTTGTCTTTTTAAGTGTGCGGTGGTAATGACAATTTGTGCGATGATGATCGCGAGCTCTTCGTTTGCCAATTTTAAGCCTCAAAACTCGATAAATGAGGCCGTAAACATTGTTATCTCCCGGCTGCGCTCTTCAGTATGTCTTAATCATTAATTTAGATGTGTTGTGGGGTACTATACATGTGACAAATACACCTAATTCTTTTATCACAATTATTTTTCATTAGTATTATGTACATTTTGACAGAACTTTTTCTGTTATCATTGGTATAAAAATATTGGTGACCGGTTTTCTGAAAGTTTGATTATACTTTCAAAGTCACATTATTGAGAACATTAGTATGATGCGCAGTTTTCTTTTGTAAATACACATTCAACATCTAGACTGATTTTGAGCTATTATTGAAACACATTGCGAGGATTTAATATGACACCTTGTGAAAATTGATGAGTGGCATCAGACGTTAGCTTCATGGCTAAATAAATTGTGACTGAAAGATTCACAGACAAAATGTAGATGGTATAAAATATAGCAAGCAGATTCTCTCAATGCCTTCTCGTGAGGTCTCATTTTGCACTCGATTAAGGAATAATATGGTTTCTAGAACCTGGATTTATGAAAAATTCTAGCCAAAAGAAAAAAAAATTATGAAAAAATCCATACGAAAGAAGAACATTTTATTCTTTTCAAATAAATGGTCGTACTACCTTTAGTTTCACAATAAAGAAAATAAAGGCAAGCAAATACATTAATAAGATAACACTAAGTTATAAAAATATACAATCTCATAAATCATTGCGATATATTTGTGGAAATACTCAAGTCATGAAATATTATGTTTAAAACTATTTATATGTGTTCTAGGAGAGTTTAAATGGGTCTATCAAGTGCCCAAACTTACTTCGCATAATGTGCAGCCAAACAAATGACAAATGTATAAATAGTTGGTTGCTTTGAGATAAGCTGACATAAAACAACCACCAGACCAATTGACGTCGCATGGAACTGAAGGAATTTCCTAAACAGATGAATTTAACAAACCCAGGACAATAATGAGAATAATAAAAGGACAATTTGTATAGCACTGTTTCGAAAACAGTCTATTCTAGAAGGCGCTCTAACTCAGGATAAGAAATCACTATCATTGATATATTTTTTGCATATGCATATGTTCTGAAAACAGAAAACCGCAGAAAACTTCACGATGAAAGAAGAACCACAAAGAAACCTTTATAAATCTTCCAATACATGATAGTAATACACTTGGCTTTAGGTGAAATGTAATTTTTATGTGTAGTGTTCATAAAACCACCCATTTTGACACGACCTCTCTAAAATGGTTGTCTTCAAATGCTTCCTAAAGCTATACTCGTCACCTATATCTCTAATCTATCACTTAGAGGCAGACGATTTCTCATCAGAGAACCATCAACGGTAAAATTCCTATTATATTCATAATACCCCGTTTTATTGGATCGAATCGGAACAATAAATTTATTCGATGAAGATGAAATCGCCCTCCAAGTTCTATTCTTCTTCCAAGGTATATTTCTTAGACAGATATACGAAAAATACAATGGAGACAACTCAATCATACTACAAATCGATAATTTTATATAGTTTTATTAATTCATAGCTAATTTTATTTTATCAAACAATGTTATCAAGTTCAGGAGCTTCATCAAATGTTCATAGTTCAATCCCTCGCGATTTATTTTATGCTTTATAAACCTAAAAAATTGACGCTGCACTCCATTCAATCCATCTATGTGGAAACCTTACTAGGGCGATCACACAGTGGAGTTGTAGTCAACTATTGACCTAACCAGAGATTAGAGAGTCTTTAGTGAATCAACATAAACAATGTTTGTGAAGAAATCCCAACAACCACCACCTTGTAATGACACTTCAATACAAATATACGCACAAATGAGCGTTGGATTGGGATATTATAAAACTAATGCATTAATAGGCGTTGGATTGGGATATAACTGAGCTTTAGTTATAATTCAATCCAACAATCTATCCATTTGAAACTTTGGTTTAATATAATAAGAATGAATAAGATGGAAGTGTTTGTCATGTGTCGTTGGCAGACGAGCCACAGCGTGGTGGTTAGTCACCTATACATAATGAGTATTGTGGAGAATCCCAGCTGTGAGTGTGGCCTGCATGATGAAAATATAGACCATGTATTTTTCAGTTGTCCTATTCGAGACATATTTGGTTTACTAAAAGCCATATCTTTACCGCGTCCAATGAATATTGCGTTTCTTCTTTCAACTTAATCAGTTGAAATTTTAAATTATCTAGATTTGTAATTTTTTTAAATTGTTTTTATTATATTGTCTCATATAATTGCATAATGACTTTAATTTGCTGGCACAAATCATCCTAGTTTGGGCGGATTGCCTAAAAAAACTAATGTACTAAAAAAATAATTATTTAAATAGTGTTTTTTTTTCTTAAAAAATGCCATTTCAAGAGTACTTGTAGACTATATTAGAAAATCAGACCCATTAGACAGATATCAACAAATTCAGATTAAAAAATATTTGACCACTCACTAGAAACAGGGGTTTTTAATAAAGTTTTGAGTTTTCCTACACTGTACTTATCATTTTTCGCCATTTTTTTATCCTAATAGTCTTGATATATACCCAAACATCATAGGCAACATTGCTGGTGATAATGGCCTGATGAATGGTACACTTTTTATTCATTATTCGGAACCTAGTTTTTAAATCTCACATTAAAATGCTTATTTCACTTAAATTGACATATCTACATGTATAGTGATTTTCATGAACTACATTTAACAATATAAATTAAAATAGTGCACTTCAAGTGATATTTTATAACGAAATAACGTATTACTGCTATTAGTCAGATAGTTAACAGAATCTGCTAATATGATAGTTAAGTAGAGTATTTTAGTACCAATTTTGATATAGTGAAATGTGAATGAGGAAAAAATTAGATTGTTTAATTATTTTTTTATTAAACAAAGTAAACCAGTGTTCCCCAACCTTTTTAGACCTGTGGACCGGTAAAAAAAGGAAACATTTTTCGCGGACCACTAATACTGCAATAAAAACCTTTTTTTTATTTGATAATTTTTTAATCTTATTTTGTGACAGATGGACATATGTAACTTTAATTGATAAATATACATATAACAGTTAAACAATTTTAATTGTAACATTGTCTGATACAATTAAAATTTAACAAAAACCATGGGGTTTTTGCAACAAACTAATGCGAAATCTGCTGTTGATCTTTGCTAATATATTGGATATTCTTGGCCGCAGTGCTGTCTCTGACATACGAAGTGCTGCATTCACGTCCAGTCTATTCCTTTGTTTCGATTTTATTGAGGACATGGATGAAAATCTTATATTTAATATTTTTGAACGGCGAAATTTTTTGAAATTTGGCATACTGTTTGCGGCCCGGCGGAAAGTCTCCGCGGCCCGGCACCGGGCCGCGGACCACCGGTTGGGGAACACTGAAGTAAACTATTGTACAAACATTTGTCAAGGCTATACCTACGAGTATATACAAATTTATTACTTAACTAATCTTAATTATATGTTATAATTTATGAACTTACTTAATCTTATTTTCCTATATATAATTTTATTTTATTTATTCAATCTTAATATTTGAGATCTTAGAAATAATTAACACCTACATACTACTTATAACCAGATAACAATTCTTACACTAATTATTTAGCAAAAACAAGTCCACTCGTTCAGGCTACTTGTATTCCATCACATTCACTCAGACCTTGGTCGTCCCAGCTAATACTGTAGGTGGACTAGTCAGGCAACAGATAATGCTTCGGGAGCTTGTGCTTATAACGGAAGGGTAGGTCGTTCTGACAAACTTCTACCACACTTCTTCTGACAAACTTCTACCAATTTTTTTTGTAAAAATCAAAACCTATAATGAGTTGAATTCATGAACGGTTCTTGCAATATTTTGCTTGTATAAATTAGTGGTTGTACCAAATTTTTGTAAGGGAGGGAAACGTTGACGTGGAAATGACGGAAATGAGTCGAATAAAGTATGTAAGAATCAGTGCGCTGAGAAGTGTATATAAAGTGACAATACATGACAGAATACTGAATACAGTGATTAGGGATGAATTCGATCTTAAGGCTGGTATATTAAGTAAAATTAAGTACACTCAGAAATGGTTTGGGTATGTAGAACGAATGAATGAAGAAAAACTAACAAAACAAATATACAGTGCAATTGTGAGTGGAAGGCGTGGTAGAAGAAGACCAAAAAGTATGGTTAGATTAAGTAAATTATATTTTGAAGAAAGAAAATGTATAAAGTCAGAGAAATCGTTAGTATTATATGAAAAGGCGCATGGATACTCGTATTGATAAAGTAAATGATGTGTTTAGCGATAGGAAACTCTTGCGCTCTTTTTTGTGATATGGAAACGGTGTGATTGTTTGTTTGTAGTCAACGTGAAATAAACTTTGAACATCAAAATGAAAAGTAAACGTGTTAACTATCAAATTATTGATTGCCATATTAAAAAAAACACCACTACTCGTATAAGTGATCTTAGATTTCCAGTTCTTACGAGTACTTCTCTAAGAATTGGGAACTTCAATACAAAAATAATCCCAGTTACGGCAATGCTTCCCCCCTGATGTTGTATCGGCGCAAGGACGTAGTCACGTACAGGGTGGTTGGGATGGGAAGCAGGGGAGGAGGCGTGGGTGGGTCGGTCCAGTGGGTGGTGGTGGAATGAGGACGGTGGGGATAGAGGGGTGAAGAAGAAGGGGTGATATTTGACGAAAAAAAAATCTCTATAAGGAAATGTAACTTAACTATAGGAAGCAATGAACAATGTGAAACAATATTGTCCACCTCGTAGTTTAGTTGGTTAGACGCTCGTCTGCAGCCCGGAGACTGTGGGTTTGATTCTCATTGGTAGTCTCTTTTAAAAATAAATGGTTACAGTCTGGTTTTCAGATACGACTTCTTTAACATATTTATGATTGTTGGAAGAGATTATCACATTACATTGAACTTGCCAGGTTGTTCTGAATACAATGAAAGAAATAAGAGTACAATACAATATAACAATATTCCCTGAGGCAAAACCTGCTGAAAATGGGCATGGGTTCCTCTATTTTATCCCATTTAGGATGCATTATTGGATTTCATTTCGTAGATATTTACCGGAATATAGACGCATCATTAATGATGCCAATGGTTGGGTGGATAGTTGACATGTTATCTATGATATATTTATTGTTCATATGAAAATATTAATATCCCCATTGCCATATATATCGCAATGTAACAATTCTGGGTGATATTGAATATTATTTCATTACGTTTTTATAAAATGTAATTTTAACTATATTATTTAGTAATAGTGGGTTTACAGCCATGCGGCAATCTCTTCCAACCAACCAGAAAGGCGTTTAAAAAGTATTTAATAAAATTTAAACTAGAAACCTTAATTTCAATCTGGCGAAAATTGTGTGCATGGATAGAAAGACGTAAAGATCTATCCCTTATGCCTACTCCAAAAGTGTTATTAATCCATTACATATCCAATTCGTCTGCTTTTATTATTGTACTGTAATTTGTTATTTTTTCGTAACGTTTAAGACACCGTCATGAATTATTGACTGAATACAGCGCAAGTATAATACGAGGGTCATCTAGAAAGTAAGGTTACAAGGGCTCCTGAGGCGGGGGAGGGATAATTTTTTGTTTCAAAGTTGGCGCACCTGTCGTGTAGGGGGGATCCTAACGGTCAGTTTGTTTGGTCCCGCGTGTTTGTCGGCCATTTTGTTCAGTCACAGTAAATTCTTCCGATGGAGAGGTTGTCGCGAGCTTCCGCCACTTCCCGTCCGTGCAAGATCCGCGCGGTCATCGGTTTTTTTACTTTGTAGAACAATACCGCCGCGAATAGCCATCGGAAGCTGATGGAAGTTTATGGTAGTGATGTGATGAGTCGACAACATGTCACGAAGTGGGTTAGGTTGTTCAGTTGCACGACGAGGCAAGGCAGTGATTTCTGACGAACTTGTTCAAAAATTGAAGAACAAGTGCGAAATGACCACCGTTTGACGCTTGACGACCTTCACGAAGAATTTCCTGACATTTTTCGAAGTCTCCTTGGTAATATTGTGTCAGAAAAACTTGGTTACAAGAAGTTGTGTGCGAGATAGGTGCCCTGAATGCTCACACCGGAGCACCGTCAAAATCGCGTGACCACCGCGCGTGAATTTTTGGATCGTTTTGCACAGGAGGGAGAAGCTTTTCTGGACTCTATCGTGACGGGGGATGAAACGTGGGTGTGTCACTACAACCCAATAATTTTCAGGAGGTCGAGGAAGCTGTGAAGAAGTGGTTGAAAGAGCTGGCGGCGGAGGTCTATGACACTGGCATACAAAAGCTGGTGCCCCGACTACAGAAATGTCTCGATCTCGACGGTGATTACGTTGAAAAATAGTTAATATATTTGTGAAGTATCCTGTGTATTTCAATTAAATACAATAATTTTTCGATTCTACATAAATGTTGTAACCTTACTTTCTGGACGGCCCTCGTAAAATGCAATAATCAAATAAAATTAATGCTTTTAAAGAATAATAATAGTTAACAATCAACTTTTTTGTTTTTGAATTTATAAAAGGCAGCTCATAAGTGCCAGTAAATATATCCAGCTAGAATCATGTCTGAAAGAATATTAAAACTGAGATAGTTATAATGAATAACAATCTTAAATTCGATAAAATAAACAAATATGGAATTACTCATAGCAATATATTTTGTACATATACGAGCAGATCCTGAAATTATATTATACATATGATATATTTGAAGGCAATGGAAAAAAATACATTTGAAAGAAAAGCTATCAAATGGTCTGGACTCATTTCATAAACATCCTCCCAATCGAGATACACCCCACCAATGGAGGGCGAGGTCGGTCGTCACATGTTTTTCAGCCTACATGCTATTTCAATCCAGGCAAGGGTTTTTTTGCTAAAATAGAAGATTTAGAATTGATAAAACAAATTTTAGTTGAATAATAGAAATTTTAATTTATTCATATCATATTTGGGTACTATAAAGTTATATTTAAATAACTTCTAGTATTTTCTTAGAAAACTTAATTTTACTATTTTTCTTGTCGCTTGTCAACGCAAAATATTCAGAATAAATTATTTTCATGCACCATTTTATATATACACATTATTACTATTATTATAATCATAATAGAACGGCTGTTAATATCTTTTGTATATCAAGTTTAAGTGTTATAAATAAATGTTTATTTTTAATATACACAAAACACAAACAACGATTGGTTTTGAAGCTGTCACCCTGTTTGATTTTTAAAAAATCTTATGTAGTTTTTTTTTATACACTCGTATCTTTGATATCCGCGATACAAGTAAAATTTAAATAGTTTTATGGAAATGAAAACCGTAGAAAGCAAGCACAGTTGAACAACATTAAAAAAAACTCATTATTTTTTTTGGATATAAATTTACTTTACTAGGCAAATCCTGCGACGGAGTGGTCTCGTTACTTAATCACAAATTTTGTGTATTTGTAATTAACATACTAATTTCTCTACTATAATATGATATATCTAACATACGAGTACATTTAGGTAATATACTGTTTTTAAATTACATACATACCATCACACGCTTTCCCTATCAGGGTAAGCAGAGAAGGCATATTACCACACTTACTCTCTCGACACACATCCTTCACCTCTTCTACGCCTTCTTATACAATTCCTACGATTTGTCTGTCTTTTTACGTTTACTTCTTTTCTTTGATTTAACCATAGTTTCACATTTGCATTATTTGGTTTTAAGTTTACATACAAAAACTCAAAAAATAAATAAGTAATTTGCTGTTTGACAATAAATATTTTTATCTTCATCCCTGCATCCTAGAAGGGTTAATATCCTTCCGCTTGAATAATACCTTTCCACCTAGCCCTGTTTTGCACAAACTTAGTTAGTGTGCTCCTTTGGAGACCCAATATGCCCTTGTATAGTTTCTATATCTGATTTTTCCTTGTAAATCTAAAACATCACGCAGGACGCCTTTTTCCAATCCCATCAAAAGAATTTGCTTCAGTAACCGTTCATATGATATTCAAAGTAAGTAGTACACATCGAGCTTAAGAAAGATACTGTCGGTTTGTAGAGCGTCGTCTCTGTCGCACGATGCGACTGACAAATCACGACGGAACACGTGTATGGATGACAGAGAAGACGCTCTACAAACCGACAGTCTCTTTCTTAAGCCCGGTGTGTATTACTTACCTCCGGGTGCTGTATTCAAACCGACTAATATGTGACCTACTATCTGTAAACATATTCAGTCATATTACATAAAAATAGAATCACCTATTCACAATACTATTGGCACCGATTATACTGTCTCCAATGTTCAGACAGATTTCTAGATTATTACACATTATTGACCTTCATAAAGAGGATGGATTCAATAGTGTCTCAAGGCTTGTATAGAAAGTGTTGTGTAGTAGGTGATATCAGTGGCTCTAGAGGGTGGGATGGGGGTCGTATACCGGGGTGGGTTAGTCAGGGGCGCTACGTGCCCGGCATGCCGGAATTGCCGGGAAATATTATTAGCGCCCGCCAGCCCCAAACTCCCAGCAGTGGTGTAACAAACATGGAGAAATACTAATCACTTTGTCGTTTTAACAATGTTACTAAACGAATACTTATTGATTTCTTCCACAACGTTAAGTCAAATGAAAATCCAGAAAATAAATATGTCTGATAGCCCGACAAGCTAATGTTAGTCCCATTAAATTAGAAATTTCAATTACAAAAAATATTTTCATGTTTCACAAAATAAAATATTAATAAGTCACTTAATTACGTTGATCTGTGCTTTTCAAGGTCCCCTGCCTTAGAATAAATTTCTCTTTTACTTTTGACAAAGTGATATGAAATATATCAATCTCCGAAGCAGTCCTGTTCAGAAAAGTTAAGGCCCTTTCAACAGGCATGGCGACTGGAATACCCGTATTTGTGCGTGATTGGGAAAAGTTCTTGTCAACGCTAACTAATGTAATTGTTAGGAACATGTAACGTTTATCTTTTTAATAATGCTGGACAGATTGCAACTCATCAAACGAGCCTGACCAAGTCAACAAGGAACCGAAAATTTCGTCATACGCATAAGGAATTATTAACATATATATTCAAGCATGCCTAATTGAAACTGAGTAGCGTAAAGCTATCAATATATACCGAATCCCTTACATAAAGATATCACAGATTTTTTTATTTTCCACCATGACTGTTATTATGAACGTCAGGAGATAGCTGAAGAGCAACTTTACAAACTTTAATGGCTGCAAAATATTTGTTTGCGATACATATTTAAGCTAAAAAAATATGAACACATCACATTACATCGAGAGAGAAAACTAGATTGGTTGAATATAAAATTATAGAGTCGCTATTATACATATAGTGTCGCTATTATATGACATCCTTAACTGCACCGCTACCCCAATATATTTAGCCGAAAGTGTTCAGTGTCTCTCTGATTCTGGACTTGCGCTTCGCTCAAGCAGAGATTGCCTCTTGGCAGTTTTTGTTCATCGCTCTTTTTTCTTTACTTTGTTCTTTACTGCCCGTGCCGTTAGACTCTGCAGCCAGCTACCAGCTGGTGTTGGACTGGCCCTCTCATTGGTTAACTTGAAAAAGCTACTTAAAAATAATTTCATGTCTATTACATAGTTTGTATTTCTCGTCCCTCTCGTCTTCAACTCGTTGGTGGTAAAAAATAATATTTTGTGCATTTTCTTTTCATTTCTTCTTTCTCTACTTTTGGTAATCACGCCTTTTCCATCGGGGTAGCCAAAGAAGACATATCATCAGACTTTTCAATTTCCAAACACATCCTTCGCCTCTTCCACATCCATACACCTTATCATACAATTCATACGATTTCTCTGACTTGATACGTTTGCTAGGCCATCAGAGTCAAAACCTTTCATATATTACCACTACGGTCCTAAGGTTTAAAAAATTCCGGTCTATGATAAACAAGTTAGAGAGTGTATGGAGATATACCACGCAGGCTACGACCATTGCATGGTCAGGCGATGTTAGTCAAAATTTGATATATGTATCCTCAGTAATATTTGAAAGAAACTTGAAAATCGCACGAAATAAAAATTTTAACAATTCAAAATATAACTAAAAAAAACATGTCTTCTGTTAGCTCTAGTTGTCAGGCTACTAAACTATTGAGGGTAGAGGTATAACATTTTGACTGTAATATCGCTTGACCATGCAATGGGCGTGACCGATGTGATATCTGCCATATACAATATACATGCTCTTACTGGTTCATATCGGAAACTGTTGTAGAAACCCACCTTAATGGTGTCTTAGATGTAATGTTCTGAACATGACAAGTTTGTCGAACCTTCCCCTGCGTTTAAATAAAATTATCGTTTTAAATGGCGTTGTAAAAGTGAATCACGAGGTGCCGACATGCCAGTTGCCAGTGAGAGATACTCGAGTGTATAAAGCCCTTATGGTGCCGATCGAATTATAAAATTCCACGTGAAAGCACAATCGACAGCGCGCCTTTGCGACTCTGATTGTCATAATATAATTGAACAAAAGAATTGCTGGATGCTATGTATATGGATTAAATCGATCAGAGGCGGTCGATGGATGTCAAGACTTTAAAGTTATTTACATCATCATCATCAGTCTTACATCTCAGAGTGAGTCTTGGTTGCATGCAGAATTTTCTACCACTTATGTACGAGTATATCTCTCAGCAGCTTCTCTCCTCCAAATGGTTATACTCAGTGTGCGACTACTATCTGATATACCATTCAGTTGGTGTTCCTATTTTTCCATATACTATAAAAGTGTAATTCAGTACAGTGAGATGCATCGCCGCATGGGAACGCACTGGACTTCCATTCGAAAGGTAACCGGTTCGAGCCCCACGCTATGCTTCTCCCTTCGAATGGCATACGCATTTTTCTCCGCCATATCTATGACTACGGGCATATCTATTTATCAAAAAAAAAAGAAAAAGAAAACGTGCCGATATGCTCTGATCTTCTTACTTCGGTGTGCCATCGGATCCAGTACAGCGGTATGGCCGGTGAGTTTGCTGGTGTGCAACGGTTCACTCACTTAACTTAAAAAAAATATTCCACGGCACAGTTTCAGTTTCCAACTGAATTGACGTCGGGATGGAGAGGGCATCCTCGACTACAAGGCCCCAGCTATGACGATGACGACGACTGCTTTTCTATGCCCTACCGGATAGCTGAAAAAAACGTTCCTTGTCAGTATTCTTCATGCTGTATATAGTACATGTGCAACCCAGCACAGTATATCGATTTTCATAACTTTTGCTTCGCTAATTTCGGCACATAGGGCATAGAGCTTTTCGTTATACTCTTGTTTCCATTTGCCATTGTCATCAATTGGACTATATATTCTGTTGAAAATCTTTATTTCAAAGTAAGTTTTAAGAGAACTTTTTCGTATCACCTTGTCCAGGTCCTTTTTGCACAAGTTAGCAACGATTTTAGCAGTATTTTATAAAGTTGCTGTTTTATTATTATTAAAAATTGATTAATTAAAGATAGTTTATATTCAATGGCAGATGTTTTGCAGGAGAAAGTGACTGTAAGAACGTCAAAGTTCGAGTATCGATGAATTCAGATGAAATGTGTGTTCCGCGAAAATGACGTGAGATGACGATTGAAAACGGAATTAAGTGTTTAAAGATGAACGTGGACTTTTGTCTATGTGTGAACATAGGACAGATGTACATAATATGTCTGATAATGTGGGATGTAAAACATATGACATCCTCGCGGCCAAACTTACCCTTCTATTGGTGAGGATGTACCTCGATTTAGAGCATGTTATGTGATGAACCCAGGCTATTTGATAGCTTCTCTCTTAAATTTATTTTCTTTTCTATTGCCTTAACCTACATGTGTAATTTTTGGATATATATGTACATACTATGTTGCTTTCAATACCATAAACTTACCATTTATTATATTTATATTCAACGATTCATTTAATATATTTCTATTGGGTAATCTTCAACATATTCGCATGGGTGGAATGTTCATTGGTTAATTCGGTCACTGTCAACCACGCTATGTAGCGTGGCGTAAGATGCACTCTAAACCTAGGGTTTCCTAAGAAAGCGGTGTCGTTATATAGCGCCCGTCACAAAACGTTGTCTATGCAAACCATATGGCTTTGGTTTCCTAAAGAGCGTTGGTTGTGAGCGTAACGTCAAATAGCTGTGTCGCCATTTGCATGACGGCCGTCATAGCGCAACAAACAGTCGTCGAACGGGTTTTCCCATGTAGCGGTGACCGTTTTAAAATAAAAGATGAGTGCAAACGTAATTTAATTTGGACCAGCGAAAATGACGAAATATTGATTAATTTTGTAAGAAATAATGAAGTTTTATATAATGTGAAGAGCAAATACTATAGAAAAGCCCAGTTGAAACAAAATATGTGGAATAATATCGGGACTACACTTGAAAAATCAGGAATGTATGTATATTGTATATTGATAAGGTTGTATTGCTGCTTTGCTGGGGGCTTATATGATTAATTAGTCTAACCAAATTTAATAGGATCTAATGTTAATTCTTCCTTAAAAAAATAAAAGCCCAACTACTATACTACTTCATAAATTTGTTCACAGAGCTGTCAGATTTGAAGTTTCCAACGACAGTTGTGGGTTCTCATTTCTGCCGTCTGGCAGCGCGCCAGGCGGATGCGACGCAAACTACTTGCGCACACGTTCATTCTCCACTGCAGTATGCTCTCTGATACGTCCGCAGCATCACGTCATGTTACGGCCGCTACATAACAACACCGCTTTCTTAGGAAACCTTAGCTTAAGTGTCATCTACGTGATACAGCGTGGCGAGGTACAGTAACTTGTATGATCCATTATAGTCTTGGCCAGATCGGGATGTGGACGTATTTCACACGTTAAGCCTTACGTGGAAAGTATATTATATAATATGATAATTTCACGTTTTTCTTCTTTTTGCACAATTTTTTTTATAGAAAGAAACATAACAGTATTACTAAACCAGTAAATTTCAAATGCCCATCGAAACACGCATCTGTGTGAGCTTTATCTCGTGATGTAACAACTCCTAGCGAAATTATAAAAAAACCGGATAGAATTAATAGAATTCAAACTCGCATTGTTTGTAATCTTTTTTACGGTTTTCGTCAGTTATTCGTTTTTTTTTACTTTTCGGCATTAGTCGATCATCACAAATAAAATTCGTTAAACATAGCCGAATGAACATGTTTTGTTTATTATTTAGTAGATATTTTAAATTTATATATAAAATAGCAGCCACTAAGATAAAAAAAACATTTTGGACTTCGCTTTTATATTGGGTGGACTGTGAATATGTTAAAGAGCATCGATGGGAGACAAGGATGACTTCGACTCAACCAATTGAACCTTTGGGTGTAGCATAACGAGGTTTTCGCAATACTACCGAATATACGAACGTAATATAGGATGAACTTTTTGTAACGGTGTTTGTTTTAGGTGCTATCAGGAACCTGAAATCCCTTAGTTGAAGACTTTATCATCTGCCTGTTTCAGACATAAAATAACCGGATAGTTAATTATATTATAGGCAATAAATAAAAATATATAGCTTATAATTTCAGTAAATGAATTATGGGCGTCCAGTCAGATTGACGTCATTAATATTAAGAAGTTTTCTATGAGCAAGAAACAGATAATGTAAATGTGTGCAAACAGCAACTGCGAGGATTTACTCTGCTGCTTGCAGTTGCTAGATTGCAGAAAGGACGTAGATTGATTACAAGAAGAAATTATGACGAGCTAACTCTGCAAAAATAGATCTTTATGGAAGGAGGAGCGAGAGATTATTATCCCAGGACAGTACAAATAATTGGTCGGTAAACATGTCACGGATGATGAGAGACTGATTTTACGAAACGCAGGGTTATGAAAAAAATTCACAGATCGTAGAAATAACTTAATTTGTTTACATTTACATTAATTTAATTCTATCGGATCAATTAGATACTAAAATGATTTCAATGACGCTTATGTGGTGGCGCTTAAAGGTTCAGGCAGGGAAACAACTGGCGTTCTCGTGGCCGGGATTGCTCTATTTGTTGGGGTGTATGTGGATTGAGAGGATATTATTAGAATAGTTTAGATCTTTTGTTAGCTTATCTCTCTCAAATATATCAGTATTTTCTTTTCCATTGCCTTTACATTTATGTGTAATTTCAGAATGTATACTTACAAACTAAATTGCTGTCAATAAACGTATTTATTTATGTTATTTAATTAAATATCATCTTAAAGGCTCAAAGCTAACATGTTTAGAGTCAAACACTTCAAAATATGGTTTAAGATAACGCAATTGTGTTGAGACTTTTTGCAGCCTACATCTTAGTCAGCACTGTACGAGTATATACTGTGCAATAATCAAGTCCAGATATATTGAACATTAATTGTGGTACGTGAGCAATTCTATTCTAGTTCGGGTTTGCCGTTCGGGAGTATTATATCAATATTGAAGTTTCATAATTTAATTCGTTCTTTGAAGATAAACTACTTCAGAAGACTGCCTTTTTACCCCGTTATGAGAAAGGATGCAATTGAAGAGGTTGCTTACCTGTGCAGCGTCTCAACAAAAATGAGGTAGGCAGGACACAAAAAAAGATACAAAGAGGAACCAAAGTAGCAGCAACACTTCACAAATTACTTAGCTATAAGACTTTATCTCTGAATACCAAACTAAGAATATACAACACGATCATCTTACCGTAGTAATACATGTGTGAAGTGTGCGTGGGTCACGACACTCAAATACCAATAAAAAAAATTGACCTTCAAAAACAAAACAAAAACGATTATTACTTAGTCCAAAATATGTTATAGGAGGAGCGGTAACTCAAATTTATTGAAGAAACTTAAAAATTAATTAGACAAACATTTATTACCAACGATATTAGACCGTGACCGTGTAAGCAAATCTTTGTTGACTCGATCAATAAAGATCATTATGTAAACCAAACGAAAATGCCACTTGGCAGATCAAGACAGAGGTTTTTAGACAATGTGCAGCAAGTGAGTGCCCAACCAGCTTGGAGAAATATCGCACATGATGCTGAAGCTCTTCATGAGTTGTATAAAAATCTGACGTACTCGTAGATAAGCATAACAACTTCCGTTGCTTAGTTGGTAATATACCCGACTTCATAGATTTTAAAAATAATTCTCGCCAAGATTTCACTTAAGGAACGTTTAACATATTTCTATAGTTCGGAAATTCTAGGATGAGTCCTGTGACAGCTCACAAATTTGCCTTAATACAACCTTATGTAATTAATGTATTTACCTAAATAACTTGCTATTTATTAGAATTGAGGCTTATATTAAAATTGATAAAATAATTAAAATTACTGAACATCGTTACAAGGTTGTATTGGGGCCAATTTGTGAGCTGTCACAGGACTCATCTTAGAATTTCCGAACTATAGTTGGTTGAAAGAAATTGCCACATGGAAAAACCCTACCAGGCTGTACTGTATAAAACAAAAGTGTAATACGATACAATAAAACATAATTTAGAGGGTTTGTTGTAAAAGTTCCTAAATCAATAGTTTATTTAATCAGTAAAAACATAATTCCAGATTAGATAGAATTGGTCATGAATGAATTAAATACAACAATTAAAGGTAATCAATTGGTGACATCCCTGAAATGTCGGTAGCATCTCTTCACAAGTGAAGATCGATGAATCGAGAGACGACATTTTTTTGTCAGGATTCGGCCGCGCTCCGCGCCGCAGTCCGTTTTTGTCCAAAGCCATCAAATGCTCGCCCTGCTTAGAGCAATGCAATTGTGCTTCTTTTTTTCAGCTGGTCTGCTTGTTGCCGGCCGATTGAGACCTTTGCGACACTGCTAGGGGTAACTTCGAGACAATCTCATTCTAGATTCTTTCAAATGAATAAACACGATAGTCTTCAGAGTCACTGCTTCACCGCTGAGGATTGTGCAAATATGTGCACGATTATTTTTAAGTCGTTCTAAGATTCAATTGAACGGAGTTCTGATATTTGTCGTCGTTGCTGGGCTTCGTAGTCGAGGATCCTATCGCCATTCTAATATCAATTCAGTTGGAAAGCGAAGCTGTGCCGTGGAGCTGATTTTTTAAGTGAGTGAGCCGTAGCACACCAGCAAACTCATCAGCCACACCGCTATACTGGATCCGATGGCACACCTGAAGCGAGACGATCAGAACACACTAGCAAGTTTTTTTTTCTTTTTTTTAAGAATAGAGATGACCAAAGTCATAAGTATCCTTACACCCCCGAATACTAGGCAAAAAAAATCCTGTGTTATTCGAGGGGAGCGGCATAGCGTGGAGTTCAATCTGGTAACTTTTATGCCCAGCTTTTTTCAAAAAAATTATACCGTAGCTCGGACTTGTTGAATTATTTATATAAGTATTATAATTTTTGCGGTGGGTGTGTCTCAGGATTAAATGCAGGCGAGATATTTTCTCTCTGCCTACTTCAACAGTGATTGTGATGATGATGATGAAGATTAATAACTCGCACTGATATTTTTAAAATATTTAGACAGATCGGGGTTTGATGCAAATATGCCAAGCTTTTGAGTGTTTCAATGAAATTTTGCCAATAGAAGTATATATTTTTTGCTGCAAATTTTCAAATCTCTAGAAAACTACAGCTCGTACGTGATAGATTGTTAATGTGTGAATTTTGCGGGTGTAAATCAGCTGTCTTAGAACAAGCAATGAGTCTAGTGAGATGGCTGATATACGCAGTTTTCTTGTGTAGAATGTGCCAATATTTTAATAAATAAATAATTTCGGCACCAGTGTCATCCACCTAAAGGTTGACTGACAACCATACCCAATCACGAGGGATATTTATCTTATCCTATTATTGACCATTCGCTTCTCCCTATGGTTATCCACTATAGTCACTGTAACAATGCTTTTAGGAATACGTCAACAAGATTTAAGTCTTGAATACTATTGAATATTTCCTAAACTCGGAACTTTCCATGTCATCGATTTTATAACATACAAAGATTTGTTTATATTTTGAGTTGAAACCAGCAAACTCACCGACTACACAGCTGTGCTGGATTAGATGGCACACCTGAAGTGAAACGATCGGAGCACACCAGCAAACTCACCGACCACACAGCTGTGCTGGATTAGATGGCACACCTGAAGTGAGACGATCGGAGCACACCAGCAAACTCACCGACCACACAGCTGTGCTGGATTAGATGGCACACCTGAAGTGAGACGATCGGAGCACACCAGCAAACTCACCGACCACACAGCTGTGCTGGATTAGATGGCACACCTGAAGTGAGACGATCGGAGCACACCAGCAAACTCACCGACCACACAGCTGTGCTGGATTAGATGGCACACCTGAAGTGAGACGATCGGAGCACACCAGCAAACTCACCGACCACACAGCTGTGCTGGATTAGATGGCACACCTGAAGTGAGACGATCGGAGCACACCAGCAAACTCACCGACCACACAGCTGTGCTGGATTAGATGGCACACCTGAAGTGAGACGATCGGAGCACACCGCTTTTTTTTAATAGTATCTATGACCCGTAGTCTAGGTATTCTTATAACCCTGAATACTAGGCGGAAATAATCATTCGAGGAGAGTAGCACAGCGCGTGATTCAAACCGGCGACCTTCCGCTCGGAAGTCCAGTGTGTTACCGCGCGGTCATGCACCTTGACCAGTTTGAATTGCAAAAGGAAAATATAAAACAGCACTTAAGGTAAGCTTATTTAATATTTATGGTAAAATAAACTAAAAAACTTATAACCAAAGAATGCATAAGGTTTCACCCGTCTCAAAGATTTTTCCTTTGGGTCAATAGACCACACACACTTCCGATGTAACATGACACCAGTTTGACCTAAAAACTGCTTTCGTAATAAACCGGGATCATTCCACCTGACGAGAACCTTGAGATAGGATGTAGAAACATGTGTAGTGGGGATTAATGCAAATAGTGGAATAACATAATAATTTATTGTTAAATGCTCTAGAGCCACTGTTTTGTTGCATGGATTTTGAATGCATATATACGTCCGAATGAATGGAAAATGTGCATTATAAGGCCAAATGTAGTTAAAAAATTCACTCCAATAAATCTGGCTTTTTCTCAAATATTCATATATCAATCATATCAGGTAAAAAAATGGGTTGTCTTTTATTTGAACAAAAACGTCCCAATTCGATATTATGTTTGATTTATATTATGTTTGATTTATATTATGTTTGATTTATATTATGTTTGATTTATATTATGTTTGATTTACATTATGTTTGATTTGTATTTTGTTATTATTCTTTAATTCAGAATTAATAAGAAGAGCTGCTGGTTTTTTTTATAAGTAACACTCCCAGGAGTTGTTGGTTTGATTTCCGTTGGAACCCAAATTCTTTAAAAAGGACTCCAGTCTGGTTTTCACTTAAGGCCTCTTTAATATCTTTGTATTTTATAACACTTTCGTTGTATACACTGTGGCAATTTCTTTCAACCAATAAGAAAGATATTAAAGTGGTATTGAGTGTAAATCAGACTGAAGCCTTTTTAAAAAAATCTGGGAATCAAACTTGCAACCTCCTGGTTGATAGACATGCGTCTTATCAACAAGGCCATGGAAGACGTAATCATTCTTTATATATTTACTTAACACTTCATTGTAAAATAAACTGGTCGAGGTATTGCCAGGTAGTAATATCGTTCAACTAATCAGACAAAAGAATATAAAGGAAGCTACATGGTCACAAACAAACATTTAAATGATTATTCATCTTAACAAAATTTATGAATAATATACTAAGCGTATCCAGAAAGTAAGTGTACTGAGGCTGTCACGACCGGATGGATTTTATTTTCGACATGTTGGCTACACTTCCGTGTAGCCTGACCCTTCCCCTCCGCAACGAGACTGGTTCGAGGTCAGTACGTTGAGAAATGTTGACGCGACAACACGTTTCGTGATAAATGTCAATACAATTTCCCGCCAAGTGCGAAATAAATAATGCCGGGCAAGAGTTTTTGAGGCGCTGCAAGCTCCATGGAGATGAATTTCGCCTAACGAAACTCCGCTCCATCGTTACTGGAGATGAAACTTGGGTTGCACACTACACGCCTGAAACCAAAAGGCAGTCTCAACAGTGGCGTCACACCTCTTCACCCTTCGCCAAAAAGTTCAAAGCCACAATTTCAGCCAAGAAAATCATGGCATCCGTGTTTTGTGCCTGTCCAGGCATAATTTTAATTGAATATATGCCTCAAGGTGAGACCACCAACTCTGCAAGATACTGTGAGACCCTAAAAAAATTGCGGAGGGCGATTCAGAACAAGAGGATAGACATGCTGACAAAGGGAGTCTGCCTGCTGCACGACAATGCCAGACCACACGCGGTCAACGCCACGAAGGAACTGCTCGCCTCGTTTAAATGGGATGTCCTGAACCATCCCGCGCATTCCCCTGACCTAGCACCTTCAGATTACTATCTCTTTACCTCCCTGAAGCTGCACATGGGTGGAAAAAGGTTTTCAACCGACGAGGAGGTAAAGGAGGAGGTGGAGAAATGGACGGAGGGGTTGGCGGAAAACTACTTCGAGGAAGGCATCAAAAAGTTGATACCCCGCTTCACCACCTGCATTGAGAGGAATGGCGACTATGTCGAAAAATAGCTTACATATGTACTACGGTAACCACGTAATTTTTTTGTTTAAATAAAAAAAATTGTAACCTACAAAAATTCAGTACACTTACTTTCTGGATATGCCTCGCACGAGTATTTTAAACATGCCAATGATGATGGAGCGAGTCTAACTTTGGTCTGTAACTGGTTCCAGAGTCTCTCCGCATGGATAGTAAAGTACGATGTACCAAAAAAAAGAGCGGTTTACAAGGAAAGTCGATAAACAATCTCGATTTGAACATAGCGATAGTCCATGATCGAAAAGACGTTGAATATTTTCGGCGAGATATGAGGGAGTGGCGGGACAGTAAGGGATATTATATAATAGTGACAGTATGTGAATTTTGCGTCCATTTCTCACGTTTAACAAGTTCAGCAATCGTATTTCCCCAGGTTAAAAATAAATCTTAGACAAAATTTTTGAAGATGCTGTAATTTGTCCAGCTCTTCCTCCGTAGTATCTAAATAACAGATGTCCTCATTGTCCAAAATTGGAAAGAGTAGACATTGCATGAGCAAAATATTGATTTTAGTACGCAGGAATCTCTACAACACTTTAATGGAATGAAGGCTTAAGAAAATCTTTTTATTTTATGTTGGTTGGAAGATATTAGCCTCCGTGGCCTGGTGTTAAGACACTTGTCTGCCGATCCGGAGGTTGCGGGTTCGATCCCCGCTGGAACCCAGATTTTTTTAAAATAGGATTCCAGTCTGGTTAACACTTAGGCCCTATAAAAACATCTTTCTGGTTGGTTGGTTGGAAGAGATTGCCACATGGCAATAAACTCGCCAGGTAAAAAAAAATATAATAATAATAAAAATATAAAAAAGAAAAAGATATATTTACAAAGCAATACACCCACTTAGTTATACTGTATACAACATAAGTGTAATACAATACAATATGATTTGCTTGTTCATATTCTTTATATGTTATATATTAATGAATTTTGTATTATGAGCAAATAAACAAATAAAAAATTCGATCATTGACATTGATATCGCCATAGTAAAATAAATCTTAGAATGCACAAAAAAACTAATATTTTTTTAATTCAAGAGGACGCAAATAAGGGTGTACCTGTATCCGTGAGAGACGAGGACTCTGCAACGATTTAAAGCAGGAATAAGATAATGATTGTTTTTATGACCGGTCAGTATGAAGGATATATGGGCAGTAATGCCCTCTGCTGCGGTGAGTGCGGGTAGAGTGCAGCCGAGTGCAGTGCGCAGTGTGCAGGGCGGGTGTCGCTACCGTGCCGCAGGAACAAATTGCTAGGGGCCTCGAGTCGCTCCCAAGACGGGACAGCCTATTAGCCGCGGTCGCGCCCTCGCTTGCAGGGTGAACATACTTTGTCGTGTTAATAATAATAATAAAGTGACAATATACTCGTACATGTATATGTTATAACCGTTTAGAGAGCAAATTCTCCTCAAGGGCGCTCCAAGTCGTGATTCGAACCCATTATTATAAGACGATTTAAAATGTTACAAAATAAATATATATTGAGTCTAAGGATAGGAAGGTAGTGGCTGTGGCCATTAGATAAGGTTCTTTCCCGTATCAGCATATGTTAAAAAAACATCGTAGAAAATTTACTAAGGGAAGACGTACTACTTTGATATCTTTGTAGATCTTCCAATATGGAAAAGTAACGGTTTTAAGTTTAGTGAAGTGTTTTATATGGTATACTTATAACATCATAAATTTTGATAAGGCCTCCTAAAAGGGATTATCTTTAAGTGCTTCCTAAAGTTGTACACCACGATTCCACGAATTACGATCAGCAAAGTCAAAATTTCTATCCTAATATCCCACTCCTACCCCTATTGAATCAATTTGGAAGAACCAATTAATCAAATTGTAAAAGTTAGTCGATAGAATTACAAAATATTTATTTCTCAACTCAGATTAGTGATGGGATTTTTTTGTCGCGAGCATAGCGTTGAGGGCTGTGGTTTTTGGTCAAGAACATACCATTGAATGGCAGTGATTTTCGATCGAGAACACACCATTGAAAGATAGTGATTTCGGTCGCGAGCACATAATTGAAATGCAAAGTTTCTTAGTCACGAGCATACCACTGAATAGAACTTTGTTTGGTCACGAGCATAGCGTTGAGGTCAGTGGTTTTTGGTCAAGAGTATACCATTGAATGACAGAGTTTTTTGATCGAGAACACACCATTGAAATACAGTGATTTTGGTCGCGAGCACATCATTGAGAGGCAGGGTTTCTTAGTTACGAGCATACCACTGAATGGATTTTTTTTGGTCACAAGCACACCGTTACATGACACTATTTTTTGGTCGCGGGAATACAATTGATGGCAGTGTTTTTTCATTGTTGTTCCTCTAAATTCGTAGTTTGACTATATGAGAAATCTCGTTTTTTTTTCGCGAATCAACTTTCAATTGTAGATTACCACGTGACTTAATTCATGGTGACCCTAGCCTGGCGAGAATGTCAGAGTGAAGAGTAATGAGAGCTTTACAATATCATCTCATTTGAAATTTATAAAACATTACATAAAATCATCATTTATCATTACACGCTTATTAAAGGATGGGAGCTCTGTGGTGCCGGAAGTTATAGGGCTGCCAACTCTCGTAAGAAGGCAGCTTCATCTGATGATCTGTGTTTTTAGAATGATATCATCATCATTTTTTTTTCGCTAAGTATTTTGGAACCTCAAATTTGACTCTCAACAAACACATCAATATTTTAAACTACGAGATATTGACGATTATTGGGGTAGACCTGTGTCTTGTAGTGGAACTACGCAGTTTTAGAATTACTATAATTATTTTTTCCCGGTTTCGACTTTCTATCCGCATTGTCGATTTATTTTTAACACTTTTATGGAGTGCCAGCTGTCTTCTTAGGTAAGCTTTTTGGTCCCCTGTGATATAGGATGTTATGTTTTCAATTAACGAATTTACAGGCACCAATTCCATTTTTTGTGATTATATGAAAATAATTATTCGTAGTGACAATCGTTAAATTTTCTTTAAAATATCACAATAAAACTCAACCTCCTGGATTTACTATCCTTCGTGTTTGAACTTTTTCAAGTGTCCACCAGTTTGTTATACAAAATATACATATCTCTCCAATTACTCAGCTCAGTTTTTTGAGTCCGAGTATTTAGTATTTTCATTTACCAATTGATTGGTGGCATCACATTTGTGAATGGTTTAGGAGACAATGATAAAATCATATTAATTTTAATACAATTTCGTTATTTTATATATTTCATATATCTACGTGGATGTGGTTTGATTGGATGTGACGTGTATTGTGATCAAAACATTTATGTTTCTATTGTAAAAAAGAATGATAGTAGCCCAGTCTGAAGTTTTTGTGATAAATTTTTGTCTATTTCTGTGATCGAATAATTATTAAAATGACACAACTTCTTTTTATTTTCTAAAAAAAAATTAACTTTTGAGTTTTTCGAAAGTTTTCACTTATCTTAGATATCTGATAAACCGTTGGATAATAAAATAGGCTCAATAGGTAGATAAGAGGAAGGAAATTTCAAACCATATTGTTAGTTAAGTCTAGATGTTATTTATGTATTAGAAGAGTTGATTTGACAACGAAGATGTATATGCTTTAGGATGAAAAGATTCTACTAGCGATTATAAAGAAACCGTTGGAGTGGAATCTTATTTTAACAAAAAAATTTACTTACTTATTTCTAATTTAACAAGGACGATTTCACTAGTCCACCTAGAGTATTAGCTGGGACGACCAAGGTCTGAGTGAATGTGATGGAATACAAGTAGCCTGAACGAGTGGACTTGTTTTTGCTAAATAATTAGTGTAAGAATTGTTATCTAGTTATAAGTAGTATGTAGGTGTTAATTATTTCTCAGATCTCATATATTAAGATTGAATAAACAAAATAAAATGATATGTAGGAAAATAAGATTAAGTAAGTGCATAAATTATAACATATAATTAAGATTAGTGAAGTAATAAATTTTTATATAGGTATAGCATTGACAAATGTTTTTACAATAATTTACTTGTTTAATAAAAAATAAAAAAAAAAAACAAGGACGATTTCATTTGACCGCCACTTTTATTTGCCAACATTTCTTTAACTCTTGATCAATCTGTTAAATTAAAATTTCTAGTATTTATCATAACACTAACGTGAGAATAGACTTACATAAATGTATCATTTAGAGATAAAAGCATTCCTACATTTTTACATATAAGTGAAAATCTGCGTAATTTATAAAGGATAAAAATTATATACATTTAAGAAATTATCTCTACTTGTATTTTAAAACCAAAGAACAGCAATTCTTTGATAAGTAACGCAAAAAAAATATAAATACAAAAAATCACATAAATGTCTATAATGCCGTTAACGTAATCAAGAAATAACAAAAGGAACTTAATGGAAATCAATTTTAAATGGAATCCCTTAGTAAGATCTGCTTTTGTTTTTTTTATGTTCCATAAAGGTGATTTTAACTATTTACACGTAATTCAAAATACCCATATTGAAATTTTATTATAAAAATGTAGACACCGCTGTAACCTGTTTAACCCATTCGGGGCAAGTTGTTTGAGCTGTTAAAATTATTAAGTACTTCAAAATACTCAAATCAATATTTCTGCATATGTTTAATTTATTTGTAGATATAAAACATTTAATAAATTGAGATAAATAAACGTTGACTTATAACCTATTGTGATATGGTTATTTTTCAATATACCATTGTGAAAATTTTACAGGACGTTTAATGATAAATAAACACAAAATAATAACATGAAACACAAATCTAAAAAAATCTTAGTTCAGAAATTGACAGGCCTTATATAGATTCAAAAGATAGTTCAAAAACTGTGCTGAAGTATTTTTGAAATTTCGATATATAATAATACATACTCGTATTTTTGAGAAAAAAATAGACACACGTTATATGCTTCTTAATAAAAAATAGACACACGTTATATGCTTCTTAATAAAAAATAGACACACGTTATATGCTTCTTAATAAAAATGAATACAAAATACATTTCTTATAAATGTTAGCATAAAGTTTATAATAAATTAGACCCTTCTTTAATTAGACACCACTTGATTTTTTTGGTATTGTCAGAGCATATTACCAAAACTCACCGATTCAGATGCCAACAGGTTAATGAATCAATTGTTTTTCAGCAAGTCGTGATAGAATTTTGATTGAAATGAAGTGCTGATATAATGTGGAAGACAATTTGAGATGACGATGAATAAACAAAATGAGGAAATAGCTTCTAGTTTTTATCAAATTCATAAAATATTTTTTTTAATCAAATTCAATAGCAAAAATGTTAATTTTGATATTTAAGACGTTATTAATTTAAAAAAAAGTGTTGATTTTTGTTTTGTATATTCAAAACTTGTTAGAATATCTACAGTTTTTATTGATTGGAAAGAATGCCTTCTTTCCAGTCAATGAAAAGCTTTTCAAAAATAATTATTTTAAATAAGTTTTGTTATTATGGTTTAAACACTTACTGTATGGAGTCCATTATATATGGTACGAGTATGTCATTGTGCCAGTTTACTCTGTTAATGAATGGAGTTTAAAAAATGGCTCGATTTAATTTAAAAAAATTTAATGCGCATTCCACCTAAACTAGGATGATTTGTGCCACCAAATTAAAGTTATTATGCAATTATATAACTCAATATGATAAAACTAATTTAAAAAAAATATTCATTCTAGACAATTTAAAGTGTCAACTGATCAAGCCCCAAAACATTAATAATTGATCTATAAGTGGAAAAGTTCCACGAAGAAAGAAGAAACGCTCGATTCATTGGACGCGGTAAAGATAAGGCGTTTAGTAAATGAATTTTTTTATAAATAAAAAAATCGACATCTTGATTATTTTCTTTGATTCTCCATAATTTTTTTTCCTAAGCGACAAAAGCACACTATAAAGGGTTATTTTTTTCAATATAATATTGTATAATCATGTTTACGCATTGTAATATTTTGTACAAACTATGATAAAATTTTGTGTACTCTGACCAATTAATGCCGAAATCCACTAAGATTCACAATATTATTTTAACGCCAATTTCGATTTATGAGAGTGAAATGTGGAAGTACAAAAATACTGAAAAGAGACACCTAAATGCTTTGGAAATGCATACACTGATAATAATTCATGGGGTGACAACGTATGACAGAAGACGGAATCAAGAGATCAATAATGAAAATAAAGTAAATACTTTCGTCATAACCAGGATAAAGGAAGAGCGCTTCGAAATGGGTTGAACATGTGAAGAGTGAAGAAAGAATGTTAATAGAAAATTGCAGGGTGAATGTGAGTGTAGTATATAGTATAGTCAAGTCAAAGAAAAAACGGTTGGACCAAGAAAATAAAATTTCGTAAGGTATATGGACGAAAGATGTCAGTCGCGATAAAAAAATCTAACACATTGCCGTCTGCCTATTTCGACAAGGAAGCGACGAGTTGGTGTATATGTATTATACTTAAACCAAAGAAACATCCAAAAAATATTTGAAAAAATGACCAACCCTGAGAAAACCTTTAAACGACATATTAATGTACTCATGATACGTACATATATAAAGATTTTCAAGAAATATCTCGCTCTCTTTTTATTACAGTCCGAATAAATAAATATAAAGTATAAAAATTATTTTAAAAAGTCAATCGATTCATACTTTTTTCCAATAAAACGAGCTGCATTCCATAAAATAATTTCAGTACTCACGGTATGAAAGTTTATATAATTGTTTGAAAAATAAAACCATTTTATCGTTTATACTTATATATAGCTCTAAAATAAATTATATTTAAATGCTACTCCACAGTTACCAATAAGTAATAAATATTAGTAATTTAATGGAAGGCAAGTGGAACTTATGCCTCCATTCTCGAAGAACTAAGGCCTCAGCCACACAGGTAGGAGCCTCGCTTGATGCTTAGAGCTATGTTGCGAGTTAGGCGACATATCCTAGCGAACCAACGTACCGCATACTATCGCAGTGACCACACTGCACGCTTCGCGCCACGTTGCATGATGATTAGTCATCGAGTGAATCTACAATATGGCGGAAGATTTAATGGCCGCTGTGTATAAAAGGGAGCCGTTGTGGAATACTTCGAGCAAATTACAATATATTGTACAATACAAAAATGTTCCGTGGTTGCAGTCCTAAGACTGGTTTGCAGCAATTTGAACTCTTCTCCTCCATTCCCCCCTGTCCTGTGCGGCTCTTTTTAAGTCTGTGTATGTTGAGCAGCGCACGTCCACCAACAGGTCCTCCAGGTACTCTCGGCGTGGGCGTCCCCTAGAGTTTGTCCCCTCGGTCATGCCCTCCATTATGGCATGCAAGAGGCCCTCTTGTCGTATTATATGACCAATCCATCTTGCACGCCTTTCGGACAGGATCCTGAGCAGGTGCCTTCCTCCTTCGATTCGTTGGAGAACCTCTTCATTTGTGATGCGGTCTCTCCAGGAAATTCCTAATAGTCTTCTATAGGACAACATCTCAAAAGCCTCTAGTCTTCGTCTATCTCTTTCGGATAGGCACCATGTCTCGCAGCCGTACATCAAGATACTCCATACATAGGTCTTGATGAGGAGTATTCTCAGTTTAAGATCTATATTATTTGATTCTATTATTTTCGACCTTTTATTAAATGCAAGTCTAGCCTGATGTATACGGCTGTCGACCTCGCTCTTGGACCGACCGTCCCATGTTATTTTGCTCCCGAGGTAGACAAACTCCTTGGTGTTCGTACAAAAAGTAAAAAAGATGGTAAGTTGTAATGAAATTGGTTAGTTTTGAGAGTGACATCGTGTGTTCACTCAACCACTCCCAACTGTCAAATGAATTTGTGCGTAGCACTTTGGTGTGGCCAGGCATGAAGTCACCTAGTATATGAGTCACGTAAAATCTAGCTTAGCACCTAGCAAGCGCTTTGGTGTGGCCTCGGCCTAAGAGTTATTGACTTCGATTCTTTAGACACAATGTTCGTGGCAGTTTGGAGAGGTTTGTCACCTCCACCGTCGCTGTTATGGGAGACAAAATAAGTCTTCATCCAGCGTGATCTACACTAGAAGATCGAAATCTTCTTTAGGTTTTTATGAACGTGACGTCACATAGTGACGAAGAAGGAACTGCCCAAAGGGACTCCTTCTCCCATGGCAACTCACCTGAGCGTGGAAATACAACGCACAAGAGGAAGAATTCCAAATCGTTGGACTGGTCAAGCTAGACACGCAACTGGATTACCCTTAACAACTGCCTTTCGAGCCGCGGAGGGCAGGGATGGATGAAGAAGAGTCGTCGGAGGCTATCATGGGAGTCACAATATTCAGTCATGACCTACATGACAAGATGGACGAAAACGATCTTTTGGATCTTAGTACGACCGTTTATGCTTATTAAGCACTTGTAAACTATTCAAAACATAGGGGAGAATCTGTAGTAGAAAATCTTATAAATGTAAATTTTTCATTGTATTTTATTTCGAACAGTTGATAAAGTCTTAATACTCCGAAACGGTCGTTCTGTGAAGAAAAATAATGTTGTTAGATCTAATTTATAATTGTTTTAATTAAAATTGATTAATTTATTAATTCTGAGATAGCGTGGACATGTAGAACGAATGAATGAAAAAATACTAACAAATACACTACAAATTTGAGTAGAAGGCGGTATAGAAGAAGACCAAGGTAAGTATGATTGGGCCGAGGAACTGATATTTTGAAATACGGAAATGTAAAAGTCAGAGAGATCGTAGGTGTTGTATGAGAAGTTGTATGGATGTAGAAGATGCGAGAGATGTGTGTCACGATATAAATGTCTTTCGCTCTGTCATCTCGACAGAGAAAATGCGTGATGGTATGTATGACTATATTAAATACTTCCCTTTATTGAAATTGTATTATTAGATATACAGTATATACAACAAATATGTGTGAAATAGACGATGTTGTAGATGGGGTAGAAATTGCAGAAGAAACTGGCGAGTGATGTATAGCTCAAAAGTTCCTTACGTGGTAATGTTTGAAATACCTCTTGGCAGTCGACCCCTAGGAAGGCTTCCAAAAAGAAAAAAAACCGATAGCTTAGAGCGAAGATAGGGAGTCAACATCTGAAGAGAGGTAGTCTTGAGGTAATGGCCCACGATTTTAAAATAAGATAAATTTCTATTAACTTTTATTTGCTAACTTCTAATATATTAGCGGAGAATGAGGATGAATTAAAAAAAAGTCATCACTACTGGTGATATATGCATGCGATATGCGCGCGCCGACTAAGTGGGGCGCGTGCGCGAGCTGGTTGTTTCAAAATCAGTCGATGCTGCAGGTGAACCGTTGGCACTCAGATACGAGAACTCAGATGATTATACGCTATCCGTTATTTATTTTCTTATTAACATCATTTTTAACTATTAAAAAATATCTGACTTTCTTTCGAGTATTCCCTGCACTCAGCTTAAACACTACTCATTTCAAAATCAATACTTATTGAAGGTATATAAAAGTAGCTTTTATTTACATAATTTAGCATTTTTAGAGATAAAGTAAAACGCATATATTCTCATGTTAGCTTTAAGCAAAAAAAACACAAATTTTCTATTTGTATTACTTTTATACTTAAAATTAGTACTAAAATATGAAAGTATTATGAATATGTTGAACGAACATGTAAATTTGCTGCATTTTACTTAAAATAAAAATGATCAGTATAGTGTTGTATTACAATAAAATATGGCGGGATTATTGTCAAGTAGCAATCTGTTTCAACGAACCAGAAAGATTTTAAAGAGGCCTTATGTGAAAGTAAGATTGGAATCCTTTTTAAAAAATCTGGGTTTCAGCGGAAATTGAATCTGCGACCTCCGAGTTGGGAAAATGACGTTGTATCTACTAGGCCACGAAGGTCGTCGGTACTATATGATACTGAATGAAATATTATTGTCATTTCTGATTTTTTGAATGTCAACTTTAATACACTTTACGAGTAACATTGAATATTCTCGAACCAAACAGAAAAATGTCAGATCCTCTCAGGAAACGTCCAAGTTAAGTCTGTCATCGCACATTCCCTTCATTTCTTAATACATCATCATTCTCGTAGATATTCTCACAGATAGTCGACGGCCGTGATCTAACGGTTAGCATTCACATCAAGCAAACGTCCCCCCCAGATTCGATTCGTGGCAGATTCAATTCCAGACATATTTTACTTTATAAAACTAAGTAACTTCTTCCTCGCTTAAAAGGACCGAACGGTTTGGGAGCTCCTGATTCATCCTGTCTATCCTGTATATTATGGGTATTTTGTTTTACAGTGTGATTTATGTCACCTCGTGACAATATCATCTTTTCTTCAAACCACCTACAAATACGAGGCCATATTTCATCATTAGCGCGAATAAGGCGCCGTCCGACGTATCCTTCGGTTTATCATGAGAAATTATTCGAAACGGAACTGGTCGACGCTTTTTCAGTCATTGACAGGATGAATGTGGTTGTCATTTTAGCAATTTGTTACTCTAAATACTTGTTACGGAGAAATTAAACTTATCGGTTTTTAGTAGAGAATATTCACACAACACTAATTATTTGGAATTACGAGTAAAATCTAATCACTCAATATTTACTGTAAAGGATTTATTTATTAATTTATTCGATGAATAAGTAATACATATTTAAAAAAAGTTAAATAAGTATACAAGATAGTATGCGAATACTCATACTAAATTTTCTACGACTACAAATATACTTGTACTCGTATGTAAATTTATTTCAAAGTATAAATTTATTTAAAAGTCAAGTCGATACTTATTATAGTACTTTCATAACTTCAAAAATAAAATGGTTATAAAATATGTGTAACACAATGATTTACATTAAATATATTTTTAGAAGAATTAATGAAATTCATATTAAATATGAGGTGACTAAACGGATAAAAATGGGAAATTAAAAACAGATTTAAAAGTTCCTTTATGTGAACGTAAAAGAAATCGACGTTAATCAAAGACCAAAAAAACTGTGAAAATATTAGTTTCTTTCTACGAAATCATCAAAAGTTGACTGATGATTATTCCACTATTAATGGTTGAATAATCATCAGTCAGCTTTTGATTAAGCAAGGATGAAGCAAGTACCTTATATAATTACAATCACATAAAAAGCGTTGTAATAACTTACTACGTAATGGTTTGAAATTAAAGTCATGTAACTATTTTGCTTGCATCTCTCTTTACTTTTCAATATGTCACATTAGGTACTTGAAACCACGTATCATATTATGTATTGTATTATTTCAACATTTATTTGCACTCAGGAACCAACGTTGATATTCAAGAAATGCACTTTGCCAAGTTTAACAAGAATATCGCACATTAATTCAACATAACTAATGAGGAATTGAACTTTCTTATTTTCCATAATTTATTTTTTGAACACTTTGAAGCAGAAATTTAATGACTTTTGAAAACATGTATAATATATTTTTTTATGAGGTCAAATATATTTTATTTTCCAACTGGATATTTATTCAACACAATATGTTTTTTTTTAAATCTCGTACTAAATCTTCGAGCAAAATAAATTGATTCCACGAAGTATCGACATTCGCAAAAAGTGAATGATCGTATTTTTCCATAAATAGGAGCAAATGCTCAATTATATCGATTCTCCTCGATACCGGAGGCATTCCTAAGAGATAGCTCTTTTTGTTTTTAATTACATCCAATACTTAGTATTTAGTCAAGAGGTTTATCTTAGTGTATCATATATGACCGGATTCGGTGTCGGGATTTATTATGGACATTATGGAAAATATAAAAAAAAAGAGAATTTCACAATTAAACTCCAGGAGAAAGAACCAATATAAAATACATTTTTTTAGATACTTTTATTTTTTAAAAGCTAATAAAATAAATGTATGATACTTATTTATTTACAAATGATCTAAACCACATTTAATATAATTTGAGATATTGAGGAAAATTTAACGTCTTTGTGTATCAATAACATATTTTTCAACGTGAAATATACTCATGATTATCCATTTTACGTGCTAGATTTGTACAGTACCCGGCGGTAAGTAATACACATCGAGCTTAAGAAAGATACTGTTGCCCATAATCGGCTAACTTCAGCTTTGTATAGCGTCGTCTCTGTCATTCATACACGTGTTCGGTCGCGATTTGTCAGTCGTTGTCAAGCGTTCTAGGGACAGAGACGACGCTCTACAAAGCCGAAGCTAGTCGTTTATGGCCGGCAGTCTCTTTCTTATGCCCGATTTGTATTACTTACCGCCGGGTACTGGATTGTTTAATATCCACATAACTTGATATTTCTACCTAAATAAGTTCATATAATATATTTTACCATTTGAATTTAAATAACGCCACCTCTATTCATTTGAAATTTATTATATTAATAAAAATTTAAAGTAAGATACTTGTAACTCACTTTATTACCTTAAAAACATATTCAGAATAGAATACAGCATCATAAGTCAAGATTATGTACTTAAATAATGTTTTTTTTAAATATGCAATCCACTCATACGAGGTTGATTTGTGTCACCAAATTAAAGATATTATGAAATTATAAAAGTCAATATTAAAAAAAACAATTTAAAAAAATTACAATTATAGATAATTCAAAGTTACAATTGATTTAGTTTAAAAAAATTAATAATCGATCTACTTGTATAAATGGAAAAGTTCCTCGAAGAAAGAAGAAACGCAACATTAACCATGTACATAATGTTGTTTTATATTATATTTTCAGTGTTTGATAAAACAAATTACAATTGTTTTGTATTAATTTCTAAAAGATTTTTTTTTCTAAATACGTATCGTTATTTCGGAATCAACTCTTATAAACCAATAAATGATTTTCATGAATATTCGCGATTAATATTTCTTTGGTATAGTTACGTTGTGGAAAATAAACAGAAAAAACCGACATTTAAACATGAATTTCAAATATACCATTTGAATCTTATACATTATAATATCAATTCAATCATCTATCTAATCGTATGTGTCTTTTCGTTTCTCCCTTTCTTAGCTCTTAATTTACTTAGTTGTTATTCTCGGTTTTCTTCATTTTTATTTCACACCGATATTAACTGTATTATAAAGTCATCCAAATGACTAACTTTTATAGTTCATTAAAATTTTCCGAGACTTTATGGGAGAGTGTTTTTACATACTCCATAAACTTTAATAACTGTCATAAAATTAATAATAAATTCAGATTTTTTGTTTTAAATATTTACAACCTCAAACAATTTTTTTAAGTGCGTTAAGATATTAAAGTTTAACCCACTGTAATTTCAAACCCCTTAAGCGCAGTACGTTAGTTTTTATTTTTTTTACAAACGGAAATTAAAGTGAAATGAGAAATTTTCTTTTGAGATTATATTAGCAGTTTAAAACATTATATGACTTCAACTACAATGTGTGGTCGCCCTACTACAGTTCCATATATGCGGATTGGAGGAAGTGACGCGTCGATTGTTTTAGGTTTACAAACTACATTGTACAAATTCGTACCTCGCGAGGAATTGAACTATGAACATTTAATAAAGCTCTTGAACTTGACAGCATTGTCTGACTGAAATAAATAAACGGTCTTACTGTGGCCTTATAACTGTCCTGAACTTGTTCAATTAATCTGTTGGTGAACTCCCCATAGACCCACGATACGAAATAAGTTAGTATATTGTAGTTATCTATTATATATAAGTTAGTCTATTATATTCGTATATAAGTTAGTCTATTCACAAAAATCGTAATTATTAGTCTGCAGAGGATGAAAAATCAGTATCGATAGTCGATTTAAATTCCCCTTAATTTCATACGAGGAAGTGGAAAAATACTTAAAGGAGCCGAATAAATTATGAACAATGCGTGCACTAAGATGAATACATGGGATGACAATGTATGACAGTATACGACATTAAGTGATAAGGGATTAATATGAACTTAACAATGATGCATTTCATAAGATGTAGAAGAGAACTCAGAGATGGTTTGGGCATGTAAAGAGAATAAATGAAGAACAAAATAAATATATAGTGTTAATATAAGTGTAAGGCGTGGTAGAGGAATACCAATGAAAGTATGGTTGGATCAAGCGAATTACATTTTGAAAGGTGGAAACGTAAAATGTTGGAGAAATCGTAGGAGTTGAATGAGAAAGTGTATGGATGTAAATGAGGCAAAGGATGTTTGTCTAGATAGGAAATTCTAGCGTTCTATCCTCTCTGCCTACTCCGAAAAGGAAATGTCGTGATGGTATGTATGTGTATATTGAATCCATATAAATTGATTTTGAAGATGATTTTTTTACTACAGTGTTTCCGCAAATGTATCATAATGATTTGTCGGATCGTCTTCACATTGGCAATATTCATGTATGGCGTGGATACCTGGATTCTGAGATCAAGCGAGACGTATAATAGATGCATTTGAAATGTGATTCTGGAGAAGGATGGTACGAATTTCATGGACAGCAAGGCAAACTTCTGGATAGGTTTCTTAGTGGTTAATAGGTCTCTTATTTGCTTTTTTTTTCTTTCTTTTCGCTGGTGGTGAATCGGGGATTGTGCGTGCGTGTTTGTGCGTTATCGTCTCATTCATTCTTATATTACTGCTGAACTATTTCAATGTATTGTGTCGTGGTTTTTTTACGTGTGAACATCATTTCCCATTTGTCATTTTACTTTTATAAAATTGTGACTCCTTTGAGACTTTTCTTTTTTTTCGTTCTTGCTGACAGTTAACCTGGTATATGTGGGTTTACTTTTTATATTGTTTTCTGCCATTCGTTTTTATTTTTTAAATCTAGATATGCGGGGGGTGGAAGCCCCCAATGCCCTTGCGGTCGGGCTCGCCCTACATTGGTACCATCTCGGCCGGGGGAATGTTTGTGTGGTGAGCCCGGACCATTTAATGTCTTCTCTCTTGAATGTATTTTTTTGTCATCTATTTATTTTCTGTGTTTTTTTCTCTTCTTATTCTACATGTTCAATGGGGGGGGTCGTCTGGTGTCCCCGTGGCTGGGCTCGCCCTATGTTGATGAGGTGTCTTGGCCGGGGGGATGTTATTAGATGAACCCAGACCTTTTGATAGCTTCTGTTTTTTAATGTATTCTCTTTTTAATGTGTTCTTGAAATATATCTAAATGTATTATGTACATACTATGTTGCTATTAATAAACCTGTATTTATTTACAATATTTAAACTAACACCTCCATTCTCGAATAACTGAGAATCACAGATTGTCAACAATATACATTCGAAGAGTCCTTAGATTCTTTGGATATATTGTTCATGGCCAATGAGACAGTTTGGAGAGGTTTATGGTTACTGGATGTGTGGAAGGACGACGCCCAAGAGGAAGAATCCCAATGTGTTGAACTGACCAAGTGAGAGATGCAAATAACCTACCCTTAACAACTAACTGCCTTTCGAGCCGCAGAGCGCAGGGATGGATGAATAGGATTCATCTGCGGCTATCATGGGAGCATATCACGATGCTCAGTCATGAGCTACACGACAGGATGGAAGATACCTACAATATAAACAAACTGAGTTTTTGCGTCAACTCAAACTCACAGGTGTGTTGTATCTGGAACAACTTTGAGTGAAATACTTACGAAATCAATATGATTTTTGAGATACAGAAGAAATATATCATACATACAATTCTTTTTGATATCTTCCACTTCGTAACTCTGATTTGAATATATCTTGAGACTATGCTTGATTACATTATTTATAGTTAAGGCATAAACGTTGTGGAGGTTCAAAGACATTGCAATTTGTTTTATCAGACAATGTTTATTCCACTGTATGTAACGGTATAACCCTGCCGGTTGCCAGATTTTACCCTCATCATCAGGCAACACAAATAGTCTTGTTCACAATATGATTGATAACTATTTTTATGGGGCAGCGTAATATAATTGATCGAACAAATGTAGCATAATAAAATCAATTTATTGCTTTCAATTTTGCAATTAGTGCTAATGCTTGAACAAAAAAATGTTTTCGTTTATTTATTGCCTGTTTTTCGTCGATTTATTGCCTGTTTTACATTATTTTATTTATTTCTTAAAATATTCATAAAAATGTTGAACTAATATAAATAAGACAACATTAACATGGGACGGCTCGATTGTATCATTCAAATCTGTATCTGAGAGATGTTCCTTCAGAGAGGAGTAGAACTTTGAGGTCAATTTCATCTTCAACGAATCAATTAATTGTTTTGAATCGATCCAATAGGGCGGGGTATTATGACAGAATTTTTGACGTTGCTGGTTCTGTCGCGAGGAATTATCGGCCACCAAGGGTTACAAAATATGGGTGGCGTGTGTAGCTTTAGGAAGAACTTTGAGGCAACGCTTTTTGGAAGGCTTTATCAAAATTTATGATTATATATGAACCTTAACACATACAATACACCGTAATTAATGGCGAATGTGTTACTTATCACATTATGTAAGATCTAAAGTCGAATGTTTTACTTATCGCATATCGTAAGATCTAAAAAGGGTTTTATTTTAGTTCGTCTTCCTTAGTATGAGCTTTTTTACCAAAAAGTACTTCTAAACATGCGTAGATGCGAGGAAGTTCCATATCTCATCGTCGTAGCCATTACCTACATATCCTTACACTCAACTTATATTTTGTAATATTTTTAATCTGTCAATCAATAATAGTGGATTCAAATCTCGAGTTGGAGCACCCTTGAGAGCCTGATCTTTAAACGGTTTTATCATTATTATAATTATTATCACGGTAGCAATAATAATAAAATATTCGTAAATTAAAATAATATTATACAAATTTATTAAACTTAAAATTACTTAAGTGTTGAACTTAAGACAGGGTCGGTATTAGTGAAATGCAAACGATATACTCAAAAATGATTTTGTGATATAATTAATTCGAGGAACGCTTTCGTTACCATGCAGTACATATATATTTCTACCCATTTAAGACGCCGCTCTGCCGTTCTGAATGACCGATCTAGATAAATAAGTTTGTTTACTTAATCGACCTCAAAAAAGCCATTTACAATGTGAAATTAAGTCATGTAAGGTTACTTGTATAAACAAATAACACAGGTACTTGTATAAACCAATAACAAAGGTACGTGTATAAACCAATAACAAAGGTACAGTCAAACCTCGGGTCACGAACGCCTCTAGTCACGAACAAATCAGCTTACGAACACAATTTCCGAACAAATTTTGACTCGACCTGCGTACAATGCCTCGGCTCACGAATTAGTTGTAACGGCGCATTACGCAATGAAGCAGTAGTTGTTCTCAGGTGCGCGCGTTGTGAACATTGTTTGTCGTTGCGTTCGTTGTTCTTGATACATTTTTTTTGCTTTATATATATATATATATATATATATATATATATATATATATATATATATATATATATATATATATATATATATATATATATATATATGTATATATATATATATATATATATATATATATATATATATATATATATATATATATATATATATATATATATATATATATATATATATATATATATATATATATATATATATATATATATATATATATATATATATATATATATATATATATATATATATATATATATATATATATATATATATATATATATATTATATATATATATATATATATATATATATATATATATATATATATATTTATATATATATATATATTTATATATATATATATATATATATATATATATATATATATATATATTATATATATATATATATATATATATATATATATATATATATATATATATATATATATATATATATATATATATATATATATATATATATATATATATATATATATATATATATATATATTATATATATATATATATATATATATATATATATATATATATATATATATATATATATATATATATATATATATATATATATATATATATATATATATATATATATATATATATATATATATATATATATATATATATATATATATATATATATATATATATATATATATATATATATATATATATATGTCTGTGACCTTCGTTTGGCTTCTTATCCACGTAATTGTCTTTCTATCTCTTTTTGTTATCCCCAGCATACTTCTTTCCATGCTTCTTTGTGTAGTGGCGAGGCGCTGTATTATTTTTAAGTTAAGGGTCCACCTTTCACATCCGTATGTGAGTACCGGGAGGATGCATTGATCGAAGACTTTGCTCTTTAGACATAACGGGAGATTTTCTCTGAAAACTCTGCTATTCCTTCCGAATGCACTCCAGCCCATTTTTATTCTTCTGTTTATTTCATTGATCATATTCCCGTCTGCTGATATTTGTTGTCCTAGATATATATATAGTGGGGGACTTCTTCTAAGGCTATGTCGCCAATCTTAATTTGCCTCGTTGATGCACGTGTATATTGGTTGTACATTACTTTGGTTTTAGCGAGGTTCATTTTTAAGCCGACTCGATTGCTGGCAAAGTTAAGCTCTTGTATCATTTTCTCCAGTTCTTCTCTTGTTTCGCTTAGTAGTGTGATATCATCTGCGAATCTCAGGTTAGAGAGATACTCGCCATCGATCTTTATGCCCATACCTTCCCAGTTTAAGGTTTTAAATATTTCTTCAAGTATAGCTGTAAAGAGTTTGGGTGACATCGCGTCTCCTTGTCTTACTCCCTTTGTAATTGTTATTTCCTCTGTTTTTTCTGGAAGATGTACCACTGCTTTTGCTTCTTTGTAGATACTTTGTATTATTCTAATATAAGCCGGTTGTATTCCTTGTTTCCTGAGTGCTTTAAATATGTATTTGTGTTTTACTGAGTCAAATGCTTTTTCAAAGTCTATGAAGCACATGCTTAGGGGTCTTCGATATTCATTAGATGTTGCTATTACTTGCCTCATTGTGTGTATATGATCCACTGTACTATATCCATTTCTAAATCCAGCTTGTTCTCTTGGTTGCATATCGTCTAGCTGTTTTTGTATTCTAACTGTTATTATTTTTGTGAATATTTTGTATATGATTGGCATAAGGCTGATGGGTCTATAGTTCTTTAGATCGTTTTTGTCTCCTTTCTTATGAAGGAGAATCACTTTTGCCGTGTTCCATTTTGTGGGAATTTTCCCGTTGTTAATGCAATGTGTCATTATTTTTGCTAAGATGGGATATATTTCATATCCTGCTGCCTTAAGAATTTCTATTGTTATGCCGTCATCTCCTGCCGATTTTCCGTTTTTCATACTATTTATGGTTTTTTCAACTTCTCTAATAAGAACTTCAGGAACCTGTTCATCTGTTTGGTGGTTCGGTCTATCTCTCGTGTTTTCAGTGTCTTGAAATAGTTCTGAGTAGAATTCGTGGACTCGCTTTATGATTTCTTCCCGGGTTTCGGTTTTGCTGTTATCCTTTTTGAGCAGGGCCGTTATTTGTTTGTTTCCGTCGCTTAGCATTTGGGAGGTTCTTTTGTAGCTTCGGAAAGAATACTCAAAAGTCAATGGGAATGGGCAGGACACGTGGCAAGAATGGAAGACAATAGATGGACTAAAAGGAGCACAGATTGGATACCACGAGAAACAATCAGACCGAGGAGAAGACCTCAAAACAGATGGGACAGACCCTTCGTAAAATTCGCAGGCGTGACCTGGCAAAGAGAGGCGAGAGACCGCAAGATATGGAAATCCTTGAAAAGTGCCTTTACCCAGCAGCGATCAAATCAAGAAACAGAAGAACAATGAAGATTAGAACCAAGCAAAACGACCAACAATTCAATCTAAACCTGAACCCGACGTATTCATAAATTTTTATGCTAATTCATTCAAAGTTAAATTACTATTTTAAATTACTATCTAAGCTCTCAATTACTGAGGCTACTATTGTGTGAACCAATAATTCTTTCTTTCCAGCATTTTAATACCACACCAAGTGTACCAATATGGTTAAAATCGAAGCATTTCATGCTGAGACAAAATCACTAGGTGTCCTCCAAAGCTGTACGGCAGACAGAAACCGGAGGTAGCCACTACCCTTATATGACAAAACTTGTCGGTTTTCACTAATACACCCGGTGAACAGATGAGAAGACCACGAAGTGGGTCATAGGGGTGCCCTCACTCAGCAATGGGTAGAAAAAAGGGCAGATAAAGATAAAGATATATATATATATATATATATATATATATATATATATATATATATATATATATATATATATATATATATATATATATATATATATATATATATATATATATATATATATATATATATATATATATATATATATATATATATATATATATATATATATATATATATATATATATATATATATATATATATATATATATATATATATATATATATATATATATATATATATATATATATATATATATATATATATATATATATATATATATATATATATATATATATATATATATATATATATATATATATATATATATATATATATATATATATATATATATATATATATATATATATATATATAATATGCAGTATACAATATATATATAAAATATATTTTAAATTAACCCTCATTTTGGCCCCCTGAAAAAGTGTTTCGGTTTGCGAACATTTCGGCTCGCGAACGGAATCAAAGAACGAATTAGGTTCGTAACCCGAGGCACCACTGTACTTGTATAAACCAATAACAAAGACTATAAACTTATCTTATATTTTACTTTTTCAATATGTTCAAGTACTCGTAATTAATAGTTTTGTAAAACCTAAATTTAGACAAAATTCATTAAATCAAACAAGTCTTTTATACAGTCGTTTTTTGACGAAACAGGATCGTTTAGATTATGTACAGGTACCAGAGATTTACATTAATTTTAGATTTCTTAAAAACTGATTCTTTAGTTGTTTTATTGATTTGTCAACTTTTATTTGAAAATGTTTTATGTTCCTTTTTAGACTAATAATTATAATTATTAGTCTAAAAAGGAACATAATATAGTATATTGATTATAATCAACTTTTATATTACACTGACCTTTTGCAATAATATTTAATTAATTAACGTAGTTTTCTTTGTATTATATTGTCCGTTGTAAATAATACAACCTGATCAACCAGATCGGCCAGAAATATGTTAATGAGGCCTTAAATGGAAACATGACAAAACCGCCTAAAAAAATGGTGCTAATGGGAATTGACCTCGCAACCCTCGGG